>JADGMU010001152.1:0-60482 GCA_016920895.1 Vaccinium myrtillus | reverse complement strand
TGAAATAATAACAATCATGATTACCACTTTCGACGAGGAAGAGCTTCAAATATTCTAGTTCCCCAAGGATTCCTTCAAACCCCATCCGAAATCCTTCCTACATTAAACAAAAAGTTGGGAATTAGAAATATCCAATTATGCTATACTAATTATCCATTACCATATGGGAGTTAAAATTTGTTTATGTACTCACATAAAAATAGGAAAACCATTGTCCTTATAGTCCTCATCGGAAGACTCTCCATCGGGTTCGGAATTTCGTGGACGCTTTTGTGGACGTTCGTCGGGGTCCAATTCTACGGCATTTTGTGAAGGGCCTGCCTCATCGGGTACGGGGTTTTCATTTTCTGACAATCGTTCTGGCTGTACTACATCTCTCCGAGCGTTTGCCTTAGAAAATGGCATCATTACCTACAACCAAAGGATTAAACTTTTAGAACACAACAACACATGCACTTAAGATGGATTAAACTTTTACAATATGATAGTTAACAAAAAAGACTCACATCAAGAACCACCAAGGAGGTAACTAGATAACATAGACCTAAAAAAAATATACTATCCCATAGAGATTCTACAAAATATTTAACACTAACCACTCTTGAGTTATGCAAATCCACTATCCCCTTACTCGCACCTATGTCAAAAAACATTAAAGAACATGATATCGTTAAGGTTCAACTTCATTCAGCTACCAAAAAAAATATACTAGCTTTAGTGGGTAACCAACCACTCTTGAGTTACCTTACACACAACCATGCACTACTTTCTTTAGTAGGAGTATTATTACTACTCGTATATTTTCTTGCATTTTTCTTCCAAATCACTTGTTCATAATAGTTTGACAATATTACTCTATTTTCAACAATTGCTTTAGAACAAAATTTTCTTCTATTTTCCGCCCAATGAATCGACGATAAAAGTGCTTTCGACCATTCCTAAAAGTGTACTCTTACCGGTGAAAGAGCACAGAGATGTACTACATTTGGCACTATCTTATAAAAAACAAACTAGTGAGTAGCTCGCATGCGATGTACACAGACTTATACCCAATTCAAGCGCAAATTTAAGTTTTCTCCCTCAAAAATTGATCTATTACTAAATGGGACAAAGGCTAGATGACATTGGACTATTCATATCAAGTGATAATTCATGAGAGCAATTTTTTACACCCTCCTATTATTAAGTCAGTTTACACCCTAGCACAGACAGTTACCCCAATGTTTGGAAGAAGACCATCCCTAGCCATTTCAGAATAAACTTCTTCATTGGTCCAAACCTTAACTTCTCCATTAACAAATAAAACCGAGTCCTTCGATTGCTCATGAAAAGATGAACAATGCAAAAATTCCAATACCAGCAAGGCTTTGGTGAGGACGTGCAACATCTCTCCAAAAGCGTCAAAAATTCCCCCATAAATGGACCCTAAATGGATTGACAGTGCCGTAGAACTTCACAAAAAATATCTACAACTAATTGCAGGGCTAATAATAATCTCAAAGTATAACCACATTAAACAACTCAAAACCCTAGGTTTTTTCAAGGCAATCCGTCCACATTAATCAAATAGTCGAGAGAGAGAGAGAGAGAGAGAGAGAGAGAGAGAGAGAGAGAGACCTTAGTCGAAGTTGGAATAGGACAACCTTCGACGCTCGTCGATCGTTTGAAAATCCCCAAACTTTGTCTGTGCTTCACCTCACCGTAATGCTAGCAGACCGAGAGACGGGGAGAGAGATATCGGGCCTGTTGGGGGTGAGAGAGAGAGAGCGAGACGGAGGGAGAGGCAGAGAGGGAGAGAGCGCCAGACAAGGGAGAGGCAGACAGTGATTTCTTCGTTTTGTTTGAGATGGAGAGAATGTCGTTTTTTGGGAAGGGTTGGTGTTTTGTTTGCAAAATCTTGTCAAGGGTATTTCGGTAAACCTCTATTTGCCTTTCCATGTATGTGCAAATAATTTTCTCCTTACCATGTTTTTATAATTCAGTAAAGGTACACCATGATTTTGCCATTAATTGCCCCTACCTCCATTTTTAAGCAATTTACCCTATTTTTAATACGGTATTTTAAATAAGTAATAAAAGTATTGTCGTTTTAACAACATAATATAAATTAAATTTATGAAATATGATATAATATTATATATTACTTATATTTAAAATTGATATAACAATATTATACGTTATTAAATATAATGTTAATTATAATATAATATAAAAGTGATTAAAATTATTATAACATTACATATAATCAAAGAAACCTATTAACTAATTCCTATTAATGCAAAAAATATATATAGTTTTGAATTAATAAAACATATATCAAATACACATAAAAGCAACATTAAATTTATATTTTTATATATATATTTTAACTTATCAAATTTAGTAATACCAAAATGTATAATATACCATAATTATATTAGTATTTTTATTTTATTTGTTCCTTCCCCTTAATCGAGTGTAATGGGTGGTGTAGACACCCCAATTTTGATCCAAGTGCACCCCCAATGACGAAAGGAAAATGCGTAATTACCTCGGAACGATCGATCAGAGCTCACAAAAAACCAACAAAATAACCAGATTTGGCCGAGCGGTTCAGTTTGACAGCCGAGCGGTCTACTTGCCCTCATGTTGGCCGGGCGGCTAACGTGATCGGCCGGGCGGCCAATCTTTGTTGTCAAATCGGACAGCTTGTTTCTGCAGAGATTCTTCGCAGGCGAATATATTCCCCGGCGCAGGGAATATCATCATCGCGAAAATCTTCAGACGGATTTTCTCCATCATCACTCCTCCCCCTTCCACGGCTATAAAAGCCCTCCTCCGGCCTCCGCTCAAACCCCGACAAAAAAAAAAACACAGTCAGACGCCCCCAGAAAAATACCCAAAAAAAGTCCGAAAAACCGAAAACCGTTACTCTACGCTCTGCCAAATTACCTCCGTTCAAACCTTCGAAATCTCTCTCTTCATTCCTATTCTCTCATTTGCTCAGTATCCAATAGAAAACCAGGAGTTTTTCCTTCCTGAAACAAAGAAAACCAAAAACTCACGCTAAGCTCGATCAATTCGTTCCGAAAGGTACAACGTTGTTCGTTTAATCGATCATCCAGCATTCTGAGGGGAGTTATTCCGGGCTCGGGATGATTCCCGTAATCATCTCCGGGTTCGGGTAACTTTATTTCAAGCAAAACTCATCCCTACGGCTCCGTATCGGGCGTTATCCTCCGTTATCGCACGATACGACCTCATCAAGGGAACAACTTTCTCAAAATCTACTTCTCAAGTTTGTTTTGAACTTAAAGGGATCGGCCTCCCTCCAAAAGAAAGGTTTTCAAGGCATTTTTCCAGTCTGTCAAATTTTCAAAAAAACAGAGGAATGTTGGCCGGGCGGCCAACATAATTGGCCGAGCGGCCAACACGTATTGGCCGGGCGGCCAACTTTTGGAGGAATAAGTCCTTCCCCTGTTTCAAGCAGAATCGTGCTCTGTTTTTGGGGTTTTCTGGTTTTAAGTTGCTGATATTGCGCCGTTTCCCCTCAGGTTTTGCTTATTTACTGTTAAGTTCGTATATTTCGTTTTATTCCCGTTATGGTTCTATAAACTACTTGTTTATTATTATTGCTTTTGTTTGTTAGAGTTTTGCAATAAAACATTTTCTGAAAATCCCACAAATATTTAGTAGAGACCGGAAATTGTCCGGGCGAGCGGGGTGCTTTTCAATAAAACCTTCCCCGATCGTAACGTGGCTTCCGAACCCAAAAGAATCTTTTCGCAGACCAAACCTTTTCCAAAACATAAGGGTCATTCTTTTCAACGATTTCTCGGGTACCAAAAAGTTTTCCATATAAACCCCGGGTGGCGACTCATCATTTTTCGTATTCACTCTTCAAAGTCTAAAAAGCCAGGAGAGAGCCGCAGGGCTCTTGCGTGGACCCTCTACCGCCGTCCACAAAATGGCGACTCTGCTGGGGAGACCTTTATTAATTCTTATTATGGTATTTTACACTTGTAAAACGACCCTCGAAAGCTTGACAAAACGAACACGCCCCGCGTGATCGAGAAAGGAATGGTGCAGTAACAGGGCTACGCCCGACCAATCCGGACTGGAGCTTTCCCGGTTGTTTGCCTGAGTAAAATTTCAAAATAAAAATTAATTTAAGAGTGAGCCAGACTTGAAAAATATTTGTGGGATTTTCAGAAAACATTTTATTGTAAAATTTTTGCATTGCACGTGCATCGATGTTGGATAAGCCTCGCCGCTGCGTCTTGGTTACCCTACTCGGCTTGCCGATGTTAGGACATCCCTAGATTCTCGGCAAACCCCGGACGATGATGAGTCAGCCTGCCGTTCGACCTTTGCCATGCAGTACACTTGGCACTGGGAGGCAAATATTGGCTCTAGTCTAGGGAACCCCCTTTAACCAAAACCCAGCCGTTGCATATAATAAACCGTAGTACCTTCCAACCTAGGACAGGGACCCGCATGGTAGGATTGTCTATTATATCTGTTGTCTATCTGCTAATTGCTTTCCGCATATCATGTTTACCTGTTTACTGTATATTCTGTTCGCCACTTCCTGTATATATTGCTTCATGTACATACATCTTCCATTCAACATGCATAGTTTAGCCTTAGGTCATCACGTCATAAGGATTGCCCTGACAATCACAAATTGTGTTGGATATAAAATGAAAAATAAAAAAAAAAACTTTTTATTTCTACAATTGGGCTTTCTTTCCCAAATGAAAACAACAAATTTTTTTTTTATTAGGTGTGTTTTTTTCTTTGTAGTCATAATGTCTGGAGGTCCCTACAAGAAATTCAAGTCTACGCTCTCCACTCACCATGGGGCACCCGCATGGGTAATTGAGGAAGTCCAACCGGAACAACCGCCAGTAGAACCAGAAGAGCACAAGCCAGGAAAGCTCAAAATAGAGGATCACATGGGAGGAGAACTCGATGAGAAACTCAATATGTTGGCTGATGCAAATCTACCAGGCATGTCTCTCCAATGGGATGAAAACGAAGGATGGAAGTTTTGCTTTCCAGAGGAACCATAACCGATGCCAGAAAAGATCACCCTCATGTTGGAACAAGATGATGGACAATTTGCAATCATGCCCCCTGTGAAGTACTTTGACTCAAACGGGCAACCTGTTTACTATTTTGAAGACCCGGTCACAGGTCACAAATACTGGGATGACTGTGAGTGCGATGCATGCTTTGCGGATTGTGTCCTCAACAACGATGGTATGACTCCACAGCAGCTTAAGGGTCAATACGCCGGAGAGAATCAACAGAAGAAAGAAGTCCCTAAGACCAGCAAAGGGAAGGAAAAGGTGTATGAAATAGGATCCTCAACCAGGCCAGCATCTCCAGATGGGCCCCTTTCTTAAGAGACAGCTTCTAAGAGCAAAATGTGATTATGCACTGACCCAATCCAGCCAGCAGGGTTTCTTTTGAAGAATCAAGCCAGCTTGTGATTCTTAGTACTTTGATTATCGAGTCTGTTAGTACTTTGATTATCGAGTCTGTTAGTACTTTGATTATCGAGTCTGTTGTTATTTTGATTATCGAGTCTGTTGTTACTTTGATTATCGAGTCTGTTGCTACTTTGATTATCGAGTCTGTCGCTACTTTGATTATCGAGTCTGTTGAGTCAGTTTGTAAAAATGCTGCGCTTATTATCAAAGAAAAATCTTTTGAGAAAAAGAGCCAAAAATTGTAGTCCCGAACTACGTCACGGCCTGATTCCTTTGTGGATACGTAGGCAACCTTTGGTCCGGCCGTTGTTTTCACAAATCATGGTATATCCAACTAAATAAGAGGAAATCAGGGCAATCCTTTCATGCATCATGCATCACACATCATTCTCTTCTCCATCTTTGCACATACACTGTACACTGCACCCCTGAGCTCCATTTGTGCATATCCTCAGTACTAATCATTGGCAAAAAGAAGAGAAACCTCATACCGGGTTGGACTCGAATCCCCGAACAGCGATTAATTCGAACTGAGTCAGGAACAGAACAGTCAACCAGGGGTTTAGCCATGGCAGAAGAAACAGACGAAATTCAGCTCCTTAAGGATGCTTTAGAGGAGCAGAAAACCAACAGCGCCAAGCAGATGGCCCAAATGATGCTCATGATCCAAAAATTGACTTCTCAACTCCCACCGCTGGCAGGAGGATCAAGTAGCCAAAACATGGAATCAGTATTGGCCAAGCTAGCTAAACTTGAGGAATCTGTTCAGAAGCAAGAGAAAATAGCAGCTACATGAATCGACATGGAGAAGTTGTGCCTTTTTCCAGATGCAAAGCTCCCCGACAAGTTCAAACCAATGGACTGGGACAAGTTCGACGGCAGTGGTGATCCGAAAGCTCACCTGCAAACATATGTGGGTACTTTATCCATGTAAGGTGTTGAAAAGGACGCAATGGGCCAAATGTTTCAGCAAACCCTAACCGGGCCCGCACTCCGCTGGTTTCTAAATCTGGACATCTCTAAGAAGAAGACATGGGAGGATATTGGGGCAGCCTTTGTCGCCCAATACAACTACAACATTCAACTTGAGATGACCATCCGGGAACTAGAATCAACCAAGATGGGCAAGAATGAGTCCTTTGCTGACTTTATCAAAAGATGGAGGGGAAAAGCTTCTCAGATGATGGAACGGCCTTCAGAAAAGGAACAGATGAGAATCATCACAAGGAATCTGGAACCGGATTTTGCTAAGCACTTGGTGGTTTTTCAGACCACCGCTGACTTCAAGACTTTCTATGAAGCTGGCCTGGCCGTTGAAGACGCTCTTCGAAGTGGCATGTTTGAGAAAGGCGAATCTATCCCTAAACCAAGACGAGTCTACTCTGGCAATGGCAACACCCTGTTTGGACCCAGCAACTACAATCAGAACCAAGCCGGCCCTTCTAACCCGAAACCCACCAAAGTTGAACCAGTCAACCAAATTGTAACTCAGTCACGTTTCCAGCAAACAGGTCCCCAGCCTAGAAGAGAATTCAACCCACTTCCCTTTCCCCTAGCCACAGTGTACAAAAAACTCCTCGACAAAAAAGCCATCCAACCTCTCGAACCTCGAGAATTACCCAAAGAACTTCCCTTCAACCATGACCCAAACAGCTACTGTGCTTACCACCAAACGCCTGGCCATCACACCAATAATTGCGTCCGGCTCAGGCACAGAGTCCAAGATCTTGTAGACAATGGAACCCTTCCACTCCCTAACCAAAAACCCAATACCATTTCTAATCCCTTACCCAGTCACAAACAAAACAACCAAATTGGCCAAATCTCCCTCACCTCTACCACAAATGACCTTACCTCCACTATATTCAACCCCAGCCTCTATATCACCCCAATCACCGAACCAAAACCCATTGTCACCATACCAAAGGATCTTGGGGTCCATTTCCTCTCATATGCTAGTCCAGCAGAAAAACCAAGGTGGAGCATTGCTGTAGAAGAAGAACAATGGTCTATGAACGATCAAGATTGGGAGGAATCCCGACAAGCATTGTTTGGTTCTTTGCTAATCTCTCCAGATCCGAGCCAGTTCATTATCTCTGAATCCCATGACCAGCCTATTGTTCACTTGCCAGAAAATTCTCAAGTATGTCAGATAGATGTGACTGAAGGTATTTCTGAGCAAAGAGACGCAAATCCCCCAGATGAAGTGTTAATCCCTGATAGGCGTCCTTTAAATAGCGTCTCGCCACTCGCACAGTTTCAGGAAGAAGGCCGCTCTATCATAGAAACCGCTTTCGGCAATCGGGATTGGTTACCACAAGCATACATCACTGAAGAGTCTTCATCACGGCCATCAGTGCCGTCCCCGCCGTCACCAGGCGTGTCAGTCTTAGTCCCTGATCCAATGGCTACCACTTGGGATGAAGACGAGGTGATTGATATCCGAGTCAGCAATGACGAAGTGTGGACTATCAACAAAGTTATGCTAGACCAATCCTTCTGGAGAGACCAAGAGCAAAAAGATCTTAAAACAAAGATGGAAGCAGTCAAAATCGGGAGTGATCTGACGGATTTCTGGGCCGAAGATCAAAGAACAATACAGAAGAGGGAAGCCATCAAGGCGGGTAAACGGAAAGTCAATGAGGAATTCGTGGATTTCTGGGGTGAGAATCAACAATTGTGGGAAGAAACAGTCAACAGAATAACCAGAAGCGGTCGAATTTATCAACCAGCCCATCTTCAAGGTAGAAATCCCTCCAACCATGCCACAACAAGAGATTTTTCTTGGGATGACTCCATTTTAGAGGATGCAATTCCTAGCCATCCAGAGGTCATCATTCAATAGAATTCATCTGCTAAGCCACCCCCGAGGAACTCCCCGGTAACAGACGATCCGATTCAGAAACAGCTGGAACGAACACCAACTTCAGTGTCTATTTGGGGGCTACTTTCTTCTTCCAGAGAACATCGTCAAAAGCTAATCAAAGCTCTGTCAAACATGGAAGTACCGCCAGATACTCCTCCTGAAACGATGGTAGCTCTACTTACACCAACCCGCGCGAAGCACGTTGTGGTTTTCACTGAAAAAGATCTGCCGCCAGAAGGAGCTGGTCACAACAAAGCATTACACATTACTCTGAAATGCGTGGGTAAGTGGGTCCCGGTCGTGTTATTGGATAACGGATCTGCTCTGAACGTCTGTCCCCTGCGCACAGCTTATTGTTTGGGTTTCAAGAACAAGGATTTCCAGCCGTCAAATCTTGGAGTACGTGCCTACGACAATACTCGCAGGGATGTAATTGGGGTAATTCAGATGGAAGTAATGGTCGAGGATTTCAAGACTAATGTCGAGTTTCATGTGCTCGACATTCCTTCATCGTTCAACTTGCTGCTAGGAAGACCATGGCTCCATCGATCAGACATCATGGCCGTACCTTCCTCTCTACACCAGAAAGTTCAACTTGGGCTAGCTACGGGAACCTTAACCATCTATGGAGATTCTGGGATTCGCCCTCATGTCCCTGACAATGCTCCCCTACTTGAGATTGCTCACGGGGAAGAAGACGTCGCTCTCGGAGGATTCTCCTTTGACACTTCCGGTGGAGTGCTTACAATCAAGATGGACGAAGATTTCTCGATAAGATCGACGGCCCTTGACATGATGCTGAAAATGGAATACTTACCCGGTCTAGGGCTTGGTCTCAACAATCAAGGGATAGCTGAATTCCCTAAAATTCTGACAAACAACCACCGCTTTGGTCTTGGTTATGAATCACCCGACAACAAATCTGGTTGGAAGATACGGGCCCGTGCCAAGAAAGGGCCCATCCATTTTGTAAAAACCCCGGAGGTTGGCTATCAGGGAGAGCCAGAACCATTTTGGGACATGGATACAGGAACCAAGCTGTCAGGATTTGAAATCTTTGCCGACAACACCTGGGATAGTGACGATGAAGCAGAAAAGCGGGAGGAATTGGTCAAAAGGCTCCGTGTTGACTGGATCGAAGTTCTTGACTCAGAGAATCTTTTATCGTTGTTTGGGGAAGAGAATCCACTCGGTATGGGAGGAAGCGAGCCTGCTGCGACATTGATTGATTCAAAGCCTGCTGAGGAAGTGGAGCTGATGATGCTGGGTCAGGAAGCTCTAGAGGATGTTACCACTCTCATCATGGATGCCAATGGAACTTATAAAAATTGCACTTTTGTACCTAAAGTCATTTACACTGGCACTGCATTTGAGTCTGAGTCTGAGTCTAGCATTGAGTCTGAATCTGAGTCAGAACATGAGTCTATTATCACTCCACATCATCACTTTTCTTTTGAGTTTGAGTCCACTCTCATGTATCATGCCCCTGGGGCCCCCTCCTTTGAAATAAATGAAATCGACTTTGCTTATCTTGCTGTGTCTGAAATAAATTGTGTCGACCCCGATGATGAGGGGATCGAGTTTGAGGAAGAAATTCCAAAAGAACTTCGATCTCTAATCGAAAGGGAAGATGAAAGGCATGCTCAGCCTATAAAAGAAGAAGTTATTTCTATAAATTTGAGAGATGAGATTAATCCGCGCATGGTTCAAATCGGCTCCGGACTGTCCTCGGAAGAATTCCAAGCTCACTCGGATCTCCTGAAAGAATTCGAGGATGTTTTTGCATGGTCACACGCAGATATGCCCGGTATCGATCCCGAGATCGTGGAGCATCGTATTCCATTACACCCGGACGCTAAGCCTGTCAAGCAGAAACTGAGGAAGATGAGGCCTGATTGGGTATTAGAGATCAAGAAAGAGGTGCAAAGGCAAATAGACGCGGGATTCCTGATAGTCACCGAATACCCTCAGTGGGTCGCAAATATAGTGCCTGTTCCTAAAAAGAATGGGAAGATCAGAATCTGTGTGGATTTCAGGGATTTAAACAAGGCAAGCCCAAAGGATGATTTTCCTCTGCCACACATAGATGTCTTGGTAGACAACACCGCGGGGCACGCACTGCTGTCATTCATGGACGCGTTTTCAGGATATAATCAAATTCTCATGGCTCCTGAAGATCGCGAGAAAACCACTTTCACCACGGAATGGGGCACTTACTGTTACAGGGTTATGCCCTTTGGTTTGAAAAATGCAGGGTCCACTTACCAGAGAGCAGCCACAACGTTGTTGCATGACATGATTCACAAGGAGGTAGAAGTCTATGTGGATGACATGATTGTCAAAGCCAAAGAAAGGGAAAGACATCTGCCCGCTCTCAGGAAATTCTTTGAAAGAATCCGTAAATACAGACTGCGCCTCAATCCCGAGAAGTGTACATTCGGAGTCACTGCTGGAAAAATGCTCGGATTCATGATCACTACACGAGGAATCGAGGTAGATCCATCAAAAATCAAAGCCATTCTAGAAATGGAACCGCCGAACAGAGAAGGAGGTACGAAGTTTCCTCGGGAAAATTCAATTCATCAGCAGATTCATCGCCAAGTTAACCTCAACTTGCGAGCCGATGTTTCGTTTACTCAAGAAAGGCGTACCATTCAAGTGGGACGACAAGTGCCAGGGAGCTTTTGAAACCATTAAGAGTTATCTCCAGTGCCCTCCAGTACTAATGCCACCCATACCAGGGCTGCCTCTCATTTTGTACCTGTCTGTCACCTCATCGGCTATGGGATGTATGCTGGCGTAAGAAGGAGAAGGAGGAGGAGAGAAGGCTGTTTACTACATCAGCAAGAAGATGATGGAGTGTGAAGAGCGGTACACATCATTGGAAAAAGTCTGTTGGGCGTTGGTCTGGGCTTCCAAAAAGTTAAGACACTACATGCTGGCTTACTCTGTGATACTAATCTCTCGAATGGATCCTCTCAAGTATCTGTTTGAAAAGCCAGCACTGACAGGAAAACTAGCACGATGGTTGCTTATGTTGGCAGAATTCGACATCAAGTACATCACTCGAAAGTCAGTAAAAGGAAGAGCCGTCGCAGAATTTTTAGCAGACCATCCTGTGGAAGAGCCGGAAGATGTGGAGTTTGAATTCCCTGACGAAAATGTAATGACGACAACCAACGATGTTTGGATGTTGTATTTTGATGGAGCCGCCAACCAGAAGGGATTCGGAATCGGAGTGTTGTTAGTCTCGCCGGACGGGTCGCACATCCCTCTTGCTTTCAAGCTAAATTTCGATGTCACTAACAATCAGGCAGAATACGAGGCATGCATCGTCGGGATGGAAGCTGCCTTAGAAATTGGGGTGAAAAGACTAGAAGTAGTCGGTGATTCTAATTTGGTTGTGTCTCAAGCCAACGGGGATTGGAGGGTAAAAGAAGACAAACTCAAGCCTTATCATAAAGACCTCGAGGATCTGATTCCGCAATTTCAAAAGGTCACCTTCACTCATGTGCCAAGGTTGAAGAATCGATTTGCAGATGCTCTAGCTACCCTAGCCTCGATGGTGGAGATACCAGATGGAATTAAGCTGAGGCCGATTACAATTGAGCAAAGGGACAAGCCCGTCTTTGAATATGTCATGACTATCGACGAACCCGAAGACGGTCTGCCATGGTATCACGACATTTGGAACTTTATCGAGAAAGGGGAGTATCCGGCAGGGACTGAAAAGAAGGATCAGATTGCTCTTCGGAGATTAGCCTCTCAGTACATCATTTGCGGAGGAAAGCTATATCGACGATCGCATTGCGGGATGCATAAGCTATGTGTACATGGTACGGAAGCCACCATGATCATGGAAGAAATTCACGAGGGAGTCTGTGGCCCTCACATGAATGGAATGATGCTCGCTAAAAAGGTTCTCCGTCAGGGATACTACTGGTCGACCATGGAGACCGAATGCGTTCAATACGTAAGGAGATGTCACAAGTGCCAGATTCATGCCAACCTCATGCATGTGCCACCATCAGAGTTGCACTCCATGACTTCACCTTGGCCTTTCTCTACCTGGGGCATCGATGTGATTGGCAGGATCACACCAGCTGCATCTAACGGGCACAAATTTATTTTGGTAGCAATCGACTATTTTACCAAATGGGTCGAAGCTGCTTCCTATGCAACTTTAACAGCAGTACAGGTCGCCCATTTCATCAAACAGAACATTATCTACCGATACGGTGTCCCTCAAGCATTTGTATCAGATAATGGGGTTCATTTCAAAGGAAGAGCTGCGGAAGTCCTTGAAGAGTTCGGGGTACAGGTTCACAAGTCAACTGTTTATCGGCCACAGACCAACGGGGCCGTAGAGGCAGCAAACAAAACTCTCAAGACAATACTGGAAAAAACCACTCAGTCGGCAAGGAATTAGCACGAGCAACTGCCGATGGCACTATGGGGGTATCGAACGTCTGTCCGTACTCCGACAGGGGCAACACCTTATTCCTTGGTATATGGCATGGAGGCCGTCCTCCCAATTGAGCTTGAGGTGCCATCTCTAAGGGTCATGATTGAGTCAGAGGTCAGTGAGGCAGAATGGCAAAGCTCGAGATTCGAGGAGCTTATGTTATTTGACGAAAGACGGCTCAAAGCTTTGTATCATGTTCAGGGTTATCAGCGCAGAATAGCACGGGCATTCAACAAGAAAGTGAAATCCAGAGACTTGCAAGAAGGTGACATGATTCTGAAGGAAATTCGAGCTCCAGTTTTTGATCCCCGCGGGAAGTTTCGACCAAAATGGGCAGGTCCGTATATCATCAAGAAAATCTTGTCTGGGTCCGCAACTCAACTCATCGATCTTGACGGCAATGAATTCTCCACCTTGGTCAACATGGATCAGCTCAAGAGATATTACCCCTGAGAGAAGCTCGCTGGACTGAAAACCGCAAGGGCGGACAGTGCCAGGCAAAATTTAGAGCAAGCCTGCTAAGTCGAAAACCCACATCGGGCGATTTAGGCAAAAGATAAGGCAAATCAATCAAATGAGCTCGCTAGGCCGAAAACCCGAAAGGGCGGTACTAGGCAAAACTTAGAGCGCAAAAGGAGAGTGTCAATACCCGAGCGAACCCTAACCAAGTTTGTAGTCCTGAACTACGTCATGACCTGATCCCTGTAAAAGGGATACGTAGGCATCCTCACTTTGGACCGGTCTCCATCTTTTAAGAAAAATATCTCTTTGAGTTGGCTATAACCATTGCGCGTGAATCAAAATGCAAACTTTCATAATTCGTCTTTATTCAAATAAACTTCTTGGATTACATGGCTGAGGATGGAACTTTCAAAACACAAAAGCAAAAAAAATGGCATAGTCCCACAAAGAAACATGTTGTGGGTCTAAGCAATTTATTTCAGGCACATTAAGATATAGTTTTAAAAGTCAAGTTTGGCTTCCATTCTCCCTTGTTTCAATATCTCTTATCAGCCATCTCACATAACGATCTGAAAGATTGACACTCGGATACTGCTCTTTTGGAATGGTCACACGCTCCCTCCAAGTGTTTTGGTAAGCTCTGAAAGTGGCAAAGTTGAGATTCGGCGCAACAAAGTTCTCTGGTGGTAGTACTGTCTGACGAACACCAAGCTGACGAAGAATGCGGTTGGGAATGTAAAAGGTCCAGCAAGTCAAGCCATCCAAAACCATCCGCTGACGCCCCATGTTACTCACTGACATAACTGGAGTGTTAAGCCAAGTCAAGCGCCAAGTGATTACCTCTTCTGTGAGCTGGGAAAGTACTCCAAACCAGCCCTGCACATCATCAAAAACCTCCAGGAAATCCCTCTGAACAAACCCTTGTGTTTCATGAATCCGCCTCCTTGGCACGGGTTCCAGCAGATTAGCCTTGTCACATAACCATATCTGTGAGAGAGCGAGAAAACAAGTAAGAAACCATAGATAGCCTAAACCTGAGCGTTGAGGTAAAAAGAAAAAGTGGGAAAAACCGGAAAAAGGAGAGCTGAGTGAGAAGCCTACCTGTAAGAGCAAGGCACTACCCTCGAAGACATTGGTGTCACCAGCATGAACCTTATCCAGTCCCATCAAGGTTTCAGCCAAAACCATCGGAGCAACATCCCTGCGCTCCTCGATCTGCGCAGCAACACCAACCAGTGACGAGCTCGCTCGCCCGTCAGAATTAACAAACAAAAAAGCGGCAAGCAAACAGAGGCAGAGTGCAAAACCTCCAGGATGGAACTGTTCGATAATGCGCGGAATGTTGATAACACCCCCTTGGAGCATGGACTTTGCTGCCTTATTACTCATCCCGAGCTTGGCAGACAACATATTCGCAAAGTTTACCCCGTGCGGAGGAATGACCGGTATCTCCAAACCGAATCCACCAAGGTATGCATGGAACTCCTCCACAGTGGGGCATAGCTCGTGAAGGCCGAAGCGGAATACATGCACTGTCGGGTCCCAGAATTGAACCGCAGCATGCAAAAGCTCAGAACGGATAGTTACGTCCCGGATATAGCGCAACGAAGCCATCCGATGATCTTGAAAGTTGAGCCACTCAAGGCCGTCAAGTTGGTCAAGCCAAGGTCGAACCAAAGCCGGAAGACCCATGGTTGTTTGAGGAAGATGGAGGGGTGAAACTTTGCCAAGAAAACTCCATTTATGCTGTACGTGCATGAAATATTGCACAAGAAGTCAAAATTTTTGGAAAATAGATCACCTCGGGAAGCGTGCCGTATTGGGTAAGGGAAAAGTCGCTCATGATTCGCAAGACGTCCTTGGAGTAAGTCTACTGAAAATTCTCAGAATTGAAAGATGCTCAGGAGCCAGCAAAAGGCCACGTAGAAACTCAGAACCTGCCAAAAGATCAGAAGCTTGGCAGATCGACAGGAGAACCGGGCGGCCGACTTAATTAGCCGCACGGCTAACTTGTGTTGGCCGACCGGCCAACCTTGGCAAAATCAGAACTAAAACTCTGTTTTTCAACCTCAGAACTTAACCCGAGCAAGTTTTCAGCACTTTTCTTGCTCAAACAAGTTGCAATGGACATTTGAGAGTTGTCGGGACAGTCGCTTGGCAATTTTGATCACGTTTGGATAGACGGATACTCCGAAATGTCAGATACGCCGAAAGTCGATGAAACGAAAATTTTCAGGATTAAACGCTTTAAAGTCAACGGCTCCAACAAACCATGTCAAACATTCATCGAGCTACATGATCGTGAGGAAATCAATGGAAAGACCTGAGGCCCAGAGCGCCCAAGCCCAAGGTCAACCGAGCAAATGGTACCGGCAAGTCAAAGCGTGTCCGAGTGTCAATTCCCTATTTTCATCTATTCAAGCAAGTTGCAACGTGCGTTTGTAATTTATTATAAGCCTCGTTTGTCGCACGCCATACAAGTTCAAAGTTCCAAGTGGGATGGGCCATATTATGCCCGTAACGCTTAATTTTCTCGCTCAAAGAGTCAGCTTGTATTTCCACGTGTCATTTTCCAAGTTTCAATCTAAAGTCGCATATTCTCATATCCCAGGGGCATGTGTCACATGTTGTTGATTTTCAATCACTTTCAAAGCATATATATGCAGGACCAGACTTTGAAACTCAAAATTTTGCAAGTGTGAATCATTTTAAGCTTGTGCAATATATATAAAAACTAACTGGCATCCATGTCATGAAAATAAAAGTACATCCATCAAAGGACAAAACAGACCTAACATCATGAGCTACCATGGCACGCAGGCCATATCCAAGAAAAAGCAAAGCATGGGCAAACAGGCGCCCGAATCAAAACCGAGCATGCAGGCTCGTCCTAAGAACCAGTGCGACGTCTCTTGAAATCCCGGCGATGGCCCACTGCCAAGTGTCGGTACTCCTCAGGTGTGCTCGGGTGATCTGCATAGTCGTCCACACTGCTATCGCTACTGTCATCACCACCACCACTGTCACTGCTACTACTGCTGCTCTCTCTCGCCCGCGGAACCCACCGCGACTCAGGAGCTGAACTCCCAGGAACGCCCTCTCTCGGTCTCTCCGCTGACATTCTTCATCAAAGGCCTCCTCCGAGGCAATGAAGGAGAGGGAACATCCTGCAAAAAAAAAATGTGTGCATCAGTAAACAGTCAAAACGAGCAAATCTCAAGGCAAGGCACACGGGATACCTGCTCAGTCTCACTACTACCAGGAGCCCTACGGGCACGCCGAGGCCTACGGCGACTGCTAGGCTCGCCACTACCTCCAGTCCCACGGTCACCACCACGACTACTACCAGCCCCACGGCTGCCGCCTGCACCACGGTCTCTACGACTCCCTCCTGCTCCACCGCCCCTGCGGCTACCTCTGGTACCGTGGCCGTCTCCAGCACCACGGCTGCCTCCTCGACCAGCTCTGCCACCACGTCTACCACCAGCTCCATCCTCACCACCATCTCCGTCATCACCATCACCACCTCCACCACCAGGATCCTGCACCACTCCAGGCTCAGGTCTGGGCCGCACCTCAGGTCTATCCCCCAACATGAGGCGACGAACTAAAGCCTCCAAGTCACGTATCAACTGGACCTGGGACGCGGCCCACTCAACAGGAATCTGCAAAGAAACAATGCAAGGCATCAGCAGGTAACATGCATAAACATTCGAATTGAAAATGAAATTTGACTATTTCTTTTCTGTCTTTTCAGGATACCTTTGTAGCTGCAAGAGTCACAGGACCAGTCACCGCGGGGACGTCAATGATCCCCATGCCTCCGTCCGCCGTCATAACATTATCTCTCTCCTCAGCACAGGCAGGGAAGCAGCCGCTGCAGGCACCAGCTCGACTAAACGACGCTCCATATCTAAAGAATGAGCCAGTGTACTCCTCACATAGCCAGCATAGTCCAAAGAAGGGTCGAAAACCAGCTGCACGTCCAGAACAGTATAAGCCTCCACCTCAGCCACTGTGTACTCGTGGGTCCTCTGAACTCGCGAAGGGAGCGGGCCTGGCACTCTGAAAAAGTCTATCCCCAGAGACTGACGTAGCATTCTCTCACCCAAGTACCACTGCCAGCCATACGGGGACTCCAACAGCACACGTCCCCGTGTCATCTCCCTGCTCCGAGTCAAGTAAGGCTGACGCCATCTACCCCAGGCATTCCAATGAACCTGCAGCAAGTTCCAAGTCATGTTCATAAGGGTCATTACAAAAATCAAAAGAACTTGAAAGAAATCAGAGAAGGGTAAAGAGTCATACCGTGGCACCCACACTCTGGTCGAGGAACAAGCGAAAACCTCTCAGATCACCCTTGAACGCGCCCTTTCCCACATACTGCTGCGCCCACTTCTCTGCACGAGGGAACACATCCTTGTTTGGGTGAGAATTTTCGGGAGCCGGTACTCCAAAGACTTCATAAGCCCACACCTACATTTTTGGGAACAAGTCATCAAAATCAGAACAAAAGCAACAAGTGCATAATACAGTCATATGGCGTACAAGGGAAAAGGAAAGTCAGAAAAAAATACCTCAAGGACCCTCCAGTAACCACCAAGCTTGGTCCCTCCCCCGCGGACAACCGACCCCAAGAAAACGTACAAGGTGCACAAGGCCGCGCCACCCCAGTCAAACCTCCCCGCTGTCCCCAAGTCGGCCAAGGCCGGCAACCACCCCAGGTGAACGTGACTCTTCCTACCAGGAAACAGAGCCGAGCCAAAAAGGTACAACAAGTAAGCCCTGGCCATCTGACGAGCCTCCTCAGCTGACTCTGGCTCATGGTCCCAAATAGCTGGCAAGTGGTCACACCGCACAGACGGCTCATCTCCCATATCTCTCCCCAGAAAGTATCGTACCGCCGCACGGTCCAAGAACAAGCCTGAGTCAAACGGGATCGGATCACCACCGACCCTCAAACCAGTGATCGCTGCAAAGTCCAGCGGGGTGATCGTCATCTCTTCGAACCTAAAGTGAAAGGTATTGGTGGTGTCCCACCAATGCTCCACCAGAGCTCTCACCAACTTGCGGTCCATCCGCGTCGGCAGTAATATCCTGATAAAAACCGTAAAGCCGGCAGCATCCACCAAGCCCCTCACTACCTGTGGCAACCTCCGATACTGCGCCAAGCAATCGGATGGCCCGCCATAACCCAGAAGAGCCCCGTCCACCTGTTTCAAGAACATCACATGGTTTCAGTCAGTAAAGCCACAAGACAAGTGCAATGATAAAGCAATTCAAGAGGAAAGAACAAATACAAGTACATACCAAAGGTCTGTTGGAGATGTGAGTCTCCGGGTCCTGCAAGATCAGTCCATCTGGGTAAAAGGGCAACCTCGGCTGATATACTGAACAACCGGAAGGTGCGAAGAAGTGAACTCGAGGCACGTAAGTCTCAGGGGCGAAAGGCAGCCTGTCCCTCAGTGCTCTCTGTACTGCCTCAGCTATAGACACCCTCGCCTCCTTAACACGCACCTCCTCGTGCTCCATCTCCTGCACAGGGTCCCCACCCACCAAAGTCCCAAGGTCTGGGAACTGCTGTACTGCCCTAGCCAAAGTCTCGTCAGTCGCACCCTCCAGGGTATCTCCTAAAGTCACACCCGGGTCTGCTGAAGAACCCGAAGGCCTGGGAAAAAAAACGGGGTCAACCGGCCTCTCATCACCGCTACTACCTCTCTCTCCAAGGTCCTCTATCAAAACCCCCTTACCCTTGGACTCTCTGCTAGCCCCAGAACTACTCGGAGCCTGTTGCTCCGCAGGTGTCTCTAACACAGCGCTCCTAACCTCAGGAGGGACCACAACCGCGCCACCCACCTCTCCCCGAGCGACTCTCGGGTCAGCAAAAACATCTATACCAGCTATATGCATCTCGACATCAGGAGAAAGAATACCCGTACCTGAAGCACTCGTGCCCACTGGTATAGAACTACTCGGAGCGCTGGCATCACCAACCGGAGGGTCAACCTCCATGGCCGCACCACCCTCACCCGCCGCCATGCTCGCCGGCACGTGCCCATCTCCACCCGTAAATCCACCCACAATCAGACCCCCATGGGTCTCCGTTTGATCGACCCCGGAACCTTGTAAGTGTGTCTCACCTTCGTGCATAACGGCGGAGGCCTCCTCTTCCCCAAAATCGGCCGCACGACTAGCCGGTTCATCAACCAAGGTCGCGCGGCCCCCTTCCCGAATTGGATCAGCAACTCTAATCCCACTCGGTACCAACAAAGTTGGGTCACCACCGGACGGCGTGGCCCCCGCCGCTTGCTCTACACGCGCCGGCAACGATGCCCTCTCGGTGGATGACGTCGGATCACCACCAGCGGCTGGAATCTCTGCCATGGAAGTCGGGTTTCGTAAATACCGAGATTCTCGACCAAAGATGTTGAAGATTTCTTTCGGAAAGTCGTAAGAAGAAGAAGAAATCGGACAATGGGAAATGGACTCCCTAAGAACTATTTTCTGGTTTTGAACCCGAAAGAACAGAACTTCAAAGGGCGCGACGGTTTTTATTTCAGCCGAAATTAAAACGTTGGCCGGGCGGCTAAGTTTAAGGGCCGGGCGGCCAAACTTCTAAACCGTGCGGCTCTCCTCTCTCTCACATGGCAAATTACAATGCACCCCCTCCTTTTTGCAAGGTATGTTTTCTACACCTCAGTCTACGGCACTTTGATGATCATTTCCACATTTCCAAAAATGCCCTCAGCGGCCTTTCTAATTTTAAACAAACCCCTGAGGTACTTGTTTAATTTTCAGAAAAACAAAATCACATTTCCAAAAATGCCCTCGGCAGCCTGTCTAATTTTAAACAAACCCCTGAGGTACTTGTTTAATTTTCAGAAAAACAAAATCACATTTCCAAAAATGCCCTCGGCAGCCTTTCTAATTTTAAACAAACCCCTGAGGTACTTGTTTAATTTTCAGAAAAAACAAAGTCACATTTCCAAAATGCCCTCGGCGGCCTTTCTAATTTTTAAACAAACCCCAGAGGTACTTGTTTAATTTTCAGAAACCAAAATCACATTTCCAAAAATGCCCTCGGCAGCAATTCTAATTTTAAACAAACCCCTGAGGTACTTGTTTAATTTTCATTTCGGTAGCCCCGAAGAACTACGATTGGTCTGATCCCTGCAAACGGGGTACGTAGGAAGCTCTATGCACGACCATGCTTTTCTTCACTCTATTTTACTTGCACCGGGATAATTGGGACGTCTATGTCTTTGACGTAACTTGCATCACAGAATGATGACTAAGCCACGTCAAAGAGGGGCAACTGTAGACACCCCAATTTTGATCCAAGTGCACCCCCAATGATGAAAGGAAAATGCGTAATTACCTCGGAACGATCGATCAGAGCTCACAAAAAACCAACAAAATAACCAGATTTGGCCGAGCGGTTCAGTTTGACAGCCGAGCGGTCTACTTGCCCTCATGTTGGCCGGGCGGCCAATCTTTGTTGTCAAATCGGACAGCTTGTTTCTGCAGAGATTCTTCGCAGGCGAATATATTCCCCGGCGCAGGGAATATCATCATCGCGAAAATCTTCAGACGGATTTTCTCCATCATCACTCCTCCCCCTTCCACGGCTATAAAAGCCCTCCTCCGGCCTCCGCTCAAACCCCGACAAAAAAAAAAACACAGTCAGACGCCCCCAGAAAAATACCCAAAAAAAGTCCGAAAAACCGAAAACCGTTACTCTACGCTCTGCCAAATTACCTCCGTTCAAACCTTCGAAATCTCTCTCTTCATTCCTATTCTCTCATTTGCTCAGTATCCAACAGAAAACCAGGAGTTTTTCCTTCCTGAAGCAAAGAAAACCAAAAACTCACGCTAAGCTCGATCAATTCGTTCCGAAAGGTACAACGTTGTTCGTTTAATCGATCATCCAGCATTCTGAGGGGAGTTATTCCGGGCTCGGGATGATTCCCGTAATCATCTCCGGGTTCGGGTAACTTTATTTCAAGCAAAACTCATCCCTACGGCTCCGTATCGGGCGTTATCCTCCGTTATCGCACGATACGACCTCATCAAGGGAACAACTTTCTCAAAATCTACTTCTCAAGTTTGTTTTGAACTTAAAGGGATCGGCCTCCCTCCAAAAGAAAGGTTTTCAAGGCATTTTTCCAGTCTGTCGAATTTTCAAAAAAACAGAGGAATGTTGGCCGGGCGGCCAACACGTATTGGCCGGGCGGCCAACTTTTGGAGGAATAAGTCCTTCCCCTGTTTCAAGCAGAATCGTGCTCTGTTTTTGGGGTTTTCTGGTTTTAAGTTGCTGATATTGCGCCGTTTCCCCTCAGGTTTTGCTTATTTACTGTTAAGTTCGTATATTTCGTTTTATTCCCGTTATGGTTCTATAAACTACTTGTTTATTATTATTGCTTTTGTTTGTTAGAGTTTTGCAATAAAACATTTTCTGAAAAATCCCACAAATATTTAGTAGAGACCGGAAATTGTCCGGGCGAGCGGGGTGCTTTTCAATAAAACCTTCCCCGATCGTAACGTGGCTTCCGAACCCAAAAGAATCTTTTCGCAGACCAAACCTTTTCCAAAACATAAGGGTCATTCTTTTCAACGGTTTCTCGGGTACCAAAAAGTTTTCCATATAAACCCCGGGTGGCGACTCATCATTTTTCGTATTCACTCTTCAAAGTCTAAAAAGCCAGGAGAGAGCCGCAGGACTCTCGCGTGGACCCTCTACCGCCGTCCACAGGTGGATAAATCGAGTGTTCCAATAACAATTATAATTTGTGAATTTAACATTAATTATTGGTTTAAATATTGTATTGGTGATAAATTATCCCGGAGGGAATAATTGTACATTACCACGTACTAAAATTAAATACGTATATAAAATTAATGTAAATATAGAAATGTTCAAAAATAATTTAAGATATTTGAAAACTGCATATTTTATAATAAACAATTTAAATAGTTATTTTAAAATACGGTATTTTAAATAAGTAATAAAAGTATTGTCGTTTTAACAATATAATTTAAATTAAATTTATGAAATATGATAGAATATTATATGTGTAAATATATTACTTATATTTAAAATTGATATAAGTGCAAAGAGATGCAGACCTCATAATCTTCTTTAAACGTGAGATTTCTTCTTTTGATCAGGAGCTCCATCCTCACCAAATCTAGCACGCAACAAATAAATAAACCTCAAAATCAGTACTTGTTCTTACCATGAAGAAGAAAATCTAATTATGGAACCAATTACAGGTAAACATTCTCTTTATCTCTTACAACAAAAATTGTGATATCGATTGAACAGAGGCGATTAAACTTCAGAAAATAAGTCAGAATTTGATTACTCACAGAAAAGTTTCCTAATCAATAAAATTCCAGTATCTAATTTAAGACAAGTAAACAGAAACCTCTCTAAATTTTGCATTAGCAAATTTCGTTTTAAATGACAGAGGTAGGGAGGAAAAGAGACACTACGGAACACATAAAATGTGGCATTTCTCAACGGCAGAAAATAGCAACAAAAGACTCACGATGAAGAAGCAATTATACTCCCTACTCCCCATTTTCTTTTAACCATATGGGAAATACAACTACTACTTTTTGAAAGGAAATCTGATTATTTTAAACACAACCAATGAAGGTTTCAGACCTTGGTAACAGAACACCTAAAAAGGGTAATATAGCAAAAGCATAAGACCACGTTCCCTGTATACTCAAAATGGGTAAACAAGAGCTCCCAAAATGGGTAGTGGGACAGAAAAGAGCGACCAAGGAACTAAGCTTACAACAAGAGACTTGCTGGCGAAACAATACCATACACATCCCGACATTTTCTACCACTCAATCAAGGAAAACATGGTTGGCCAACGAAATCATAAATTGTACAGTAATAACATGACGTTACCCATATTAGAAATGCTACTGAGCCGGCGGAAAAATGTTCCACCCAAGAAATTCTTTTCCAGTTGGGAAAATACTGGGACACACAACTAGATGCACCAGATAGGTGTCCAATGTCCACACTCCACGGTTATATGGACAACTACACATAAAACGGCAAAGAGCGTATATAATTTCTGCTCATAAGTTCTCTTTATATATATATATACAAGAAGTTTCCTATGAGGGCTCCGTTACAAAAAAAGTGCGGGAAAACAGTTGTGAGTCGTTGCATCGCTGAAGGGCATAGGATCCAACGGCCCACAACTGTTTTCCCGCACTTTTTTTGTGAGGGAGCCCTCACAGGAAACTTCTTAATATACATACATACATATATATATGTATGTATGAAAGGCGGTCTCCAGTGTGGAGCTACCTACGTTAGCTAATTCCTCATGAAAACAAAAGTGTAAAGAGTCTTCGAGAAATATATTGGGTATTTGGGACACATAATTAGGCTTGCTAATGTCAACATGCAAACGCAGATGGATGCAGATGTGCTTCATACCTCATATGTAATATCTTTTCTTAATTGGAGACACTTACGTAGATTGCTACTTTTATAGTTCATCTCATGAATCCAGCTTTTTACAGAATTCAGCAAGAGTATTATAACAAACACATGTCAAACCTTGCCAGAACATAGTTAAACGCAACAAATCTTATGACTTCAACTTACATTTTTGCTAGTCTCTTTCTTTGATTGGTGCCAACATATGCCCTTAACTCTTCAATGTCCATAGTGCTGAAAGTGTCACTGACTTTAGAATTTAGAAAATTGCATCCTGTGGACGGTGAGATCCACGCGCGGGCGCTTCGGGAAAATAGAAAAATGTGAGTCGCCACCCGGGGTTTACTTTAGAAAGCGATTTTGGTACCCGAGAAACCGTTGAAAATAATTGATGACTCTTGTGCCCTTTTTGAAAAAGATTTGATCTGCGAAACGATTCTTGGATTCGGAAGCCAGGTTACGAACGGGGAAGGTTTTGTTGAAAAGCACCCCCTCGCCCGGTAAATTCCCGGTCTTTACTAAATTTTTGTGGGATTTTGGAAAATATTTTATTGAAAACCTTGACAAGTAAACAAGCAAATAAGGAAATTAAATAGAACCATAACGGAAATAAAATTTAAACAAAAGGACTAAATGATATAACAGAAAAGTAAAAGGGGTGAACATGCAATAAATGACAGAAAATCAGAAAACAGAGTACGAACAGGGGGTAAACAGAGAAATTTTTTTTTGGACGCAGAGGTAAGCCGTACGGCTTACCTTATTTGGCCGTACGGTTCACATAAGTGAGCCGCACGGTTTACTTTTGAAGAATTTTCCAAAATTTTAGTTTTCGGAAAGAAGCTTGTTTTTGCTTTTAAAAGTTGATTTTTATGAATGGCTCGACCATCCGAGCCTAGAAATGACTATTATAGTCACCCTAGACCCGGGGGTCCTTTCGGTGAATCGAGATTTTGAACTCGACACCGCGAAATGTGGTTATACCTTTGCGAAATCTTCGGACAGCTTAGAAACTTCAGGGTTTCTTGGATGCAAACTTCGGACAAAAGCTTCTTTTAGGTGTATTATGGGTTGCTAGAGAACGGAGGAGGGTACTATGGTTCTAGACGAAGGTTTCGGACGGGATTTTTGAACGGAAAGTGGCCGGAGGATTTCGACGGCGTATCGGGGTGGTACGGAAAATTGCTGGGGTCTGAAATGGGAGGAGAGGAGCGGTATTTATAGCCAAGAAAAGGAATAAAATCTCGCCAAAATCTTTCCCAAAATGATGAGATGCTTCTGCAATAAATTTTCGAATATTATCTGACACATAGCCGCACGGTTTGGAAGGTTAGCCGCACGGCTCATACGGGTGAACCGTGCGGTTTGGTTTTTGGAGGATGAACCGTACGGCTACGTGAGTAAGCCGTACGGCTAGGGATATTTTCGTACTGAAATTTTTGAAGTTCACAATAGCTGTTCAAGGCACTGCCAAATGTTTCTTTCATCATTGGGGATACAAAAGGGGATTAAAATTGGGGTGTCTACAGTTGCCCCTCTTTGACGAGACTTAATCATCATTCTGTGATGCAAGTTGCATCAAAGATATAGACATCTCAATTTTACCCTCCCAGTGCGAGAAAACAGATAAAAACAAAAATGCCGTAGAGGACTTAATTTTGGAAAATGCCGTTGAGGACTTAATTTTAGAAAATGAAAAATGCCTTCGAGGACTTAATTTGAAATTTTTTTGAAATTGAAAGTGCCATTGAGGTCTTAATTTGGAAAATGAAAAAATGAAAAATGCCGTCGAGGACTTAATTTGGATTTTTTTTTGAAATTGAAAGTGCCATTGAGGTCTTAATTTGGAATTTTTGAAATTGAAAATGCCATTGAGGACTTAACAACGACTTTTTTTTTTTTTTTTTGGAAAATAGAAAAGTGCCATGGAGGGCTTGATTTGGAAATTTGATTTTGCCGTTGAGGGCTTAACGTGAAATCGTGAAATTTAGAAAATGCCGTCGAGGACTTAACGTGAAATCTTTGGAAAAATTGAAAAGTGCCATGGAGGGCTTGTTTGGAAAATTGATTTTGCCATTGAGGGCTTTGTTTGGAAATTACGAAACACAGGGGTGTGGTGTGCGATTTCAAAAATCTGAAACTTTAAGAAAGGATTAACCGCACGGTTTGCGAGAACGTACCTGAGAGGTGTCGTGCGGCGGTGGAATCAGAGGTAGATGTACCGTATGGCTCATAAGTTTAAACCGCACGGTGTGGATCGGTGAACCGCACGGCTGTCTTGGGCGGTTTATCGCGGATCAAAACCGCTGAAGTCGTCTGGTTTTCTTCATTTGTTTAAAGATTTTGAGAGGCCCATTTGCTGAGAAACCTCGAGAGAAATAGTCTCCTGTTTGGTCTTCGCCCGATTATCTTCCTTTTCCCCAAATCTCGTTCACGGCTTAGTCGAAGATCGAAGCTTTTGGTCATCCATGGCCGATTTCGGCGAAAATCAAAACCCACCCACATCTTCCGGCATTGGTCAGCCGCATATGGTCCTCACGGAGGGAGAAGCAGCGGCACAAGCTGCCACGGTCGATCCGGCGCTGGAACCGAGAAGGGGCGGTTCATCCGGTGCCGAAATGGGTCACGAGGAGCACCGTGCGAGCGGATCTGGGATGGGGTCGCCCTGTGCGGCTCAAGTAGAAGAAGAGGGATCTCACACGGCTGGGTCCGGGACAGAGGTATCCCGTGCGGCTCACGACGAAGGCCGTACAGTTGATGGTGGGATTGCTCATGGTGGGTTGGTGCCGACTGGGACCGGAGAGGGTGATGATGTTCTTAGGGCGATAGCGGAACAGTACAGTGCAATGGGCGATGTCTGGTCGACCATGGAGAGTACTGATATCCCGGTAAGTACCGTTACCGCTTCTAGTAGTTCGATGCATATTGGTCTTGATATAAATGTCCCTTTGCCTGAGATTGAGATGAATGTTGGTGGCGTTGATGTTCTGTTTGACCCGCGGGTTGCGGAGGAGAGTGTAGGTGGTGAGTAGGGATGGCCATCTCGGCCGACCCGCCCCTATCCAACCCGTCCCCTACCCATTCGGGGAGGGGATTCGGGGATTTTTTCGGGGATCGGGTCGGGGATGGGGATTATTTTTAAAAAATTTCGGGGATCGGGTAGGGGATGGTATTGTTAGTCCCCTACCCGATCCCCCCCCCCGTCCCCGCCCCGCCCTCATCCCCGTTTACACACACACACACACACACACACACACACACACACACACACATATATATATATATATATAGGATCAACTTCTAATGAGGGCTCCCTCATTTTAAATAAAATGAGGACCTCATGCTTCCCGACCAAATTTCGACGATCCGAACCGTTAGATGTGTTTAAAATGTGTTTTTAAGGTCCACCGCGAGAATTCGTACCAAAAAAATACCCGTAAGGGCTTCATCCGATCAGTTTTTGTTAAAAACGTTATATATAACATTTTAAACAAAAACTGATCGGATGAAGCCCTTACGGATATTGTTTTTGGACGAATCCTCGCGGTGGACTTTAAAAACACATTTTAAACACATCTAACGGTTCGGATTGTCAAAATTCACTTCGGAAAGTGGAAAAATTGCTTGGTCCTCATTTTATTTAAAATGAGGGATCCCTCATTAGAAGTTGATCCTATATATATATATATATTTATTATATTATAAGTTTTTAAAATTTACTTTGGAAGCATTAATGTGTACTCAAAGTTGGTTGGCGGCCCTTGAAAATGGAGGTATTTTTTTTTGCGTCTTATTTTTTATCATGCTTTTATAATTTATATGCTATCTATCAGGTGAGGCAATGCCGGGGAATCCTTTTCCAACTATCAACGATGACGATATGGACATCGACGAGTATATATCCGATGTAACATGTGTTGATGACTGATCGGGTATTTGAAAGTCATCCACTCATTGATTCTTTTTGTTTTCATTTTGATTGAGTATTTCATTTTTTATCGCGTATTTTAACATCTTTGATACATGCCAGGTTAATGGTTATGTTTTTGTTTGATGTAATTGAAACTGAGTTATGCATAGGCATTGGCAGTAGGCACATTCCTGAATTTTGGCCATTTTATGAAACCATTTTATGCATAGATTTGTTAAAACCATTCCTGCGTGTTGCAAATGCAAATTACATATTGAATTTAATGCATAATGCGAACCAAATTGCGCGGATGGAATGGAATTTTGGCCGTGGGGGTTGAATTTAATGGGTAATGGCATGGACTAGTGCATGAATTTTTGGATCCCCGATTCCCCGTGGAGATCCCCGTTCCCCGCATCGGGGCGGGGATGGAGGTTGAAATAAAATCCCCGGTGGGGATCGGGGAGGGGATGGGGATTGATATAGGTTCGGGGATCGGGGATGGAGGTAATGGTATCCACCCCCTACCCTCCCCATGCCCATCCCTAGTGCTGAGGGTGTAGTTTTTCCTGATGTTGCGAGCGCTGTTTTGGTGAGAGAGTACCCGGTTAGTGGTGACGATACTTCTGTTAGGATTCCAATCACCATTGTGCGACCTGGGGATGTTTTTATGGAGGATCTTGGGGAGATGAGTGGTAGTGATGAGGAGATGGGTGACGGGATGTTTTATAGTGGAGGCGTTAGTGGCGAGGGAGGACAGGCTGAGGAGGCACGTGCTGTGGGAGCACAGACAGAGAGGTTGGTGAGAGTAGAGACTGAGAGAGCACAGGCTGAGGGGGCGGCCCCTGTTGTACCTGTTGCTCGTGTTTTCAGGAGTTTGACTCGGGTCCTTGGTACGGGCGAGGTGCCAGAGGAGAGTGCTGACACTGGGGAGCCTTCTGACCCGGTTCTGTTTACTTCTCGGGTTGGTTCTTCACGAGCTCCGGGAGTTACTTTGGGGGATACTTTGGAGGGGGTTACTGACGAGACTTTGGCACGGAACTTGCAGCAGTTTCCTCGGTTGGGCGAGGTCTTGGTAGGAGAGACGCCACCGGTTGGCGAGCCTGAGCAGGCAGAGGTGCAGACAGAGGAGTTGGTCCGTGTGACCATAGTTGAGGAGGTTCAGCTGGCTTTGAGGAGCAGACAGCCCTTTGTCCTGGAGACTTATGATCCTCCGGTTCACTTTTTTATACCTGTGGGGTGTGAGGTGTACGAGCCACGGTTGCCGCTTTACCCTGAGTCGCTGATCTTACGCGACCCGTCGACGCATACTTCAAACAGACCTCTGGTACGTACTGTTTATTCATACTTTCCTTTTGAATTGCTTTTGTTATCACATATCCTTTGCTGCTTTACTGACTGAACTTGCGCAATGTCCTTGAAACAGGTGGATCGTTCTCTTCTTGGATACGGCGGGCCGTCTGATTGCTTGGCTCAGTACAGGAGGTTGCCCCCGAGTGTGAGAGAGTTGGTGGATGCAGCTGGTTTCACTATTTTTATTAGTACTTTGCTGCCTACCCGGACGGACCGGAAGTTGCTGAGGGCTCTGATGGAGCATTGGTGGGACACCACCAATAGCTTTCACTTTCGGTTTGGGGAGATGACGATCACCCCTTTGGACTTTGCTGCGACTACAGGGTTGAGAGTTGGCGGCGAGCCGATACCTTTCTACTCTGGCTTGTACTTGGACCGGGCGGCCGTGCGCCACTTTCTGGGGAGGGAGGTTGGAGATGAGGCGATGGTGAGATGTGACCATTTGCCGGCGATATGGGATCACGAGCCGGGGTCTCCTGCTGAGGCTGCACAGATGGCGAGAGCCTATTTGCTATTCTTGTTCGGCACTGCGCTATTTCCGAATAGGCAGAACTCGGTGCACTTGAGTTGGTTACCTGCTTTGGTAGATTTGAGGACGGCTGGCCGGTTTGACTGGGGTGGAGCTGCCTTGGGCACTCTTTACTGTTTCCTTGGCTCAGTGGTTCGCGGAGCGGCGAACACTCTTGGAGGTTACTGGAGGGTCTTGGAGGCATGCCATGTTGTTTCTTCCTGCTTTAGATACTCCATGCACTGTTGTTTTTATTCCTGTTACTGACAAATTTCCTTGAACAATGCAGGTATGGGCTTATGAGGTGTTTGGAGTGCCGGCCCCAGAGAACTCTCATGCAGACGAACGCGTGCTTCCCCGGGCCGCGAAGTGGACCAAGGAGCATGTCGGGAAAGGTGGGAAGAAGGGGCAGCTGAGGTTCTTTCGTATCTTCTTGGACCAGTCCAGGGGTGAGACGGTATGATACCAAACTTTCTGACTTCTTTTTCCAGACATTTTGATTCCATTGTTGAATTTGAAAGTAACCCATGGTTCCCTGTAGGTGAACTGGGATGCGTGGGGTATGTTGAGTGCTCCTTACTTGACTCGGAGTCGGGCGGTGACGCGAGGGCGCGTGCTGTTGGAGTCTCCATATGGGTGGCAGTGGTACTTGGGTGAGAGAGTGACACGCCAGTCCCTGGGATTAGACCACTTCAGAGTGCCGGGTCCTCTTCCGCCGTTTGTTCAGAGGACGCAGGAGTATACCTTGGCTGAGGTAGAGGCGTTCACGGTGCTGGACACAGAGTTGGTTTTCAGCCCCTCAGAGGACTATGACGGTTATGTGGTGAGTAGCTTGGCTTATAATTTGGATATGGAGACCCGTCTAGCTGCCCCTGCACCTGTGGAGGGTCCAGTACTGCCTGTTCTGAGGAGAGAGATTGACGTGATGTTGCCGAACGGGAGTATGGGGTATGTGGTGGTTCCTGAGGTCACTCCACCAGTTACCCTTACAGCGACAGAGGTAATCCTGAAATTTGAAAACAAGAAATGTTTTAGACTTCATGTTTTATTCCATCATTTATTCATGTTACCTGCTAACGCTTTTGATTTTGTTTGCAGATCCCGACAGACTGGGTTGCGTCCGCTGTTCAGCTGGTGCGAGACCTGGAGGCTTTGGTTCGCAGTCTGACGATTGGCGGGGTTCCAGAGGTGCACCCGAGAGTAGAGTCGGGCGTTGTGCCCCATGCTGGTGGAGATGGCGACGACGGGGATGACGGAGCTGGTGGTGGCCGTGGCGGCAGAGCTGGCCGGGGAGGTGGCAGAGGTACTGGAGGTGGTCGCGGTGCAGGAGGCGGCCGCGGCGGTAGTGAGAGGAGAGGCAGAGCCGGAGGTCGCCGCGGAGGGCGGAGTGCTGGAGGTAGTGGTAGTGGTCGCGGTACTAGCAGTGACCGCGGGACTGGAGGCAGTGAGTCGGGTGGACGTCGTAGGTCTCGACATACCCGTAGAGCTTTTCCCGTTAGTGAGACGGACCAGGTATACATTGTGCTTTATTTTTTGAAATTTTGAATGCTTCGACTGCTTTATTAATGGATTTTCCTTTTCTGTGCAGGACGTACTTCCTTCTGTACCGCCTCGTAGGAGGCCTTTGATGAAGAATGCTGGTGGAGGTCCGTCTACAACAGTCCCGTTGGTGATTCCAGCGTCTGGCAGAGTGCTGCGTTCCTCTGCTGAGAGAGAGGGTGTCCCTGAGAGTTCAGTTCGCAGAGAGCAGTGGCTTCCACGGGAGGGAGATGCAGAGAGCAGTGGTGGTAGCAGTAGCGAGGACACCCCTGAGGAGGATCCACTTCTGACACTAGGCCGTCGCCTGCCTACGAAGAGGCGACGTAGCGGTTTTTAGGATGAGCCTGCGTGCTCGGTTTTGATTTGGGCGCCTGTTTGCACCACTTTTCTCTTTTTCATGGATACGGCCTGCGAGCCGAGGTAGCTTTTTGATGCTGGGCCAGTTTGCCCTAGATGGATGTACATTTATGCTCATGATAGGGATGCCATTTAGTTTTTATACAGATTGCACATATTCGTTTATGCTTTGAAATGATTTACACTGACATGTTTTTGAGAGAAAAGTCAAGTTTTGCACCTGATTGCCTTGTGAGAGACTGAATGTTGATAATATGCTATATATGCCTCCGAGAAAAATATGTAACTTTGGATTGGAATGGAAATGATGGAACATGTATATACAAACTGACTCAATGAACTCGAAAATTTACAAGAAAACCATAACATGGCCCGTTGCGCCTGAAACCTCGAATTTACATGATGTTTGCAAAAAACGACGCTTTTAACATTTTACAAATGCATGTCATACTCTGCTCGAATGGATGGAATAAAGAATTTTGACACTCGGACACGTTTCGGCTTGCTGGCGCCCTTCGCTTGGGTGATGTTGGGCAATTTTGGGCTTGGACATTCCGGGACTTCAAAGTTTTCCGTAAAATCCACCAAATAACCCTATAATATCCTTGTGAATGTTTGGCGTGGCTTGTCGGAGCCGTTGATGCTAGAGGGGCAATGCGACACATTTCTGGCCAGTTGTTTTGGCGTATCTGAGCTTTTGAAGTGTCCGCTTATGCCAATGTGTCCCAAAATTCAAACCGATTTTTTCCACGGCTTTAAAACATTCCTTACCACTTGTATGAATAGGAAAAGTGCCCAAAATATACCCAAAATAACTTATGGTGGCCCGAGCAAAAATTTGGTCATGAGAGCCACAGAGTTGGCCGTGCGGCTTAGCTTGGCTAACACCGACTCCATGTTTTGGCTGCCTGATGCTCCTGCTGGCGGTGGGAGTTGAGAAGTTAACTTCTGAATCATGAGCATCATTTGGGCCATCTGCTTGGTGCTGTTGGTTTTCTGTTCCTCTAAAGCATCCTTGAGAAGCTGAATTTCATCTGTTTCTTCTGCCATAACTGAACTCCCGGTTGACTGTTCTGTTCCTGACTTAGTTCGAACCAATCGCTGTTCGGGGATTCGAGTCCAACCCGGTATGAGGTTTTTCTTCTTTTTGCCAATGGTTAGTACTGATGATATGCACAAACAGAACTCAGGGATGCAATGTGCAGTGCACGTGCAAAAATGGAAAAGAATCTATGTGCAAGAAAATGATGCATAAAATGATGCATGATGCATGAAAGGATTGCCCCAATTTCCTTCTTATTTTGTTGGATATATTCAAATTCCCATGATTTATGAAAACAACGGCCGGACCGGAGGTTGCCTACGTATCCCCATGGAGAGGAATCAGGCCGTAACGTAGTTCAGGACTACAAGTTTGGCTCTTTTTCTCAAAAGGTCTTTTTCATTAAAAGCATGGAATTTTTACAAACTGACATGACAGACCTGATACCGGTTTTGACAACAGACTCGATAATTAAATAACAACAGACTCGATAATTTTAAAGGTGCTAAGAATCACAAGCTGGCTTGATTCTTCAAAAGAAGCCCTGCTGGCTGGATCAGGTCAATGGATATTTACATCTGGCGACAGACTTGATAATTAGATAGTAACAGACTTGATAACAAACAGCAACAGACTCGATAACAAACAAGAATCGCATGTTGACTTGATTCTTCAAAAAGAAACCCTTGTTGGCTTGGTTTGATCACTGGACGATCACTTCTGGCTCTGAAAGCCGTTCTTAAGAGGAGGGCTGATTAGGAGATGTCGACCCTGTGGAGGGTCCTGTTTCGTCGGTTTTTCCTTTACCCTTGGGGTCTTCGTTCTTCTCTTGTTTGTACTGATCTTTAAGCTGCTGTGGGGTCATGTCATCATTATTGAGGACGCAGTCCGCAAAGCAAACATCACATTCACAATCATTCCAATACTTATGGCCCGTGACTGGGTCTTCAAAGTAGTAAACGGGCTGGCCGTTGGTATCAAAGTATTTCACGGGTGGCATGGTTGCGAGTTCCCCGTCGTCTTGTTCCATCATCCAGGTGATCTTTTCTGGCATGGGTTTTGGCTCTTCTGGAAAACAAAATTTCCATCCTTCATTTGCATCCCATTGGAGAGACACGCCTGGCAAGCTAGCTTCGGCCAACAGACTGAGTTTTTCATCAAGGTCCTCTCCCAGGTGGTCTTCTATGTTGAGTTTTCCTGGTTGAGGCTCTTCTGGCTTGCATGGGGGTTGCTCGGGCTGAACTTCTTCGATTATCCACACGGGTGCCCCTTGGTGGGTGGTGAGGGTAGACTTGAATCGCTTGTACGGTCCTCCAGACATTATGACTCTACCACACAGGAAATGCGTATTTCATTTTGGGAAAGAGAGCCAGTTGTAGCACTTTTTGAATTTTTGTTTTTGATTTTTTTTTTTTGATTTTTTTTTAGAGAGGAATTTTCGTCTATCCAACACAATGCGCGATTGTCGGGGCAATCCTTATGGATGTGAACATGAAGTAATGGCCTAAGGTTACGCTACCTTAAGTATGCATGCAAGATGGAGACAGTATGTACATTGAATGATATATACAAAGATGGATGAACGATTGACGGGCAAACAGGACGTATAGATAACCGATAACAGATAACAGATAACAGATAAACAGGATATAACAAATAGTCCTACCCTGTGGATCCCTGTCCTAGGTTGGAAAGTACTACGGTTGACTATATGCAGAGGCTGGGTTTTGGTTAAAGGGGGTTACCTAGACTAGAGCCAATATTTGCCTCCCAGTGCCAAGTGTACTGCATGGCAAAGGTCGAACGGCAGGCTGGCTCATCATCGTCCGGGGTTGCCGAGAATCTTGGGATGTCCTAACACCGGCAAGCCGGGTAGGGTAACCGAGACGCAGCGGCGAGGCTAGTAACCATGCATGTGCAATGCAAAAGTTTACAATAAAACTATTTTCAAAACCCCACAAATATTTTTCAAATTTGGCTCACCAATAAATTAATTTTTATTTTGAAACTTTACTCAAGCAAACAACCGGGAAAGCTCCAGTCCGGATTGGTCGGGCGTAGCCCTGTTATTGCACCATTCCTTTCTCGATCACGTGGGGCGTGTTCGTTTTTGTCAAGCTTTCGAGGGTCGTTTTACAAGTGTAAAATGCCAAAATAAGAATTAATTCAGAAATGTCCCCAGCAGAGTCGCCATTTTGTGGACGGTGAGATCCACGCGCGGGCGCTTCGGGAAAATAGAAAAATGTGAGTCGCCACCCGGGGTTTACTTTAGAAAGCGATTTTGGTACCCGAGAAACCGTTGAAAATAATTGATGACTCTTGTGCCCTTTTTGAAAAAGATTTGATCTGCGAAACGATTCTTGGATTCGGAAGCCAGGTTACGAACGGGGAAGGTTTTGTTGAAAAGCACCCCGCTCGCCCGGGAAATTTTTGTGGGATTTTGGAAAATATTTTATTGAAAACCTTGACAAGTAAACAAGCAAATAAGGAAATTAAATAGAACCATAACGGAAATAAAATTTAAACAAAAGGACTAAATGATATAACAGAAAAGTAAAAGGGGTGAACATGCAATAAATGACAGAAAATCAGAAAACAGAGTACGAACAGGGGGTAAACAGAGAAATTTTTTTTTGGAACGCAGAGGTAAGCCGTACGGCTTACCTTATTTGGCCGTACGGTTCACATAAGTGAGCCGCACGGTTTACTTTTGAAGAATTTTCCAAAATTTTAGTTTTCGGACAGAAGCTTGTTTTTGCTTTTAAAAGTTGATTTTTATGAATGGCTCGACCATCCGAGCCTAGAAATGACTATTATAGTCACCCTAGACCCGGGGGTCCTTTCGGTGAATCGAGATTTTGAACTCGACACCGCGAAATGTGGTTATACCTTTGCGAAATCTTCGGACAGCTTAGAAACTTCAGGATTTCTTGGATGCAAACTTCGGACAAAAGCTTCTTTTAGGTGTATTATGGGTTGCTAGAGAACGGAGGAGGGTACTATGGTTCTAGACGAAGGTTTCGGACGGGATTTTTGAACGGAAAGTGGCCGGAGGATTTCGACAGCGTATCGGGGTGGTACGGAAAATTGCTGGGGTCTGAAATGGGAGGAGAGGAGCGGTATTTATAGCCAAGAAAAGGAATAAAATCTCGCCAAAATCTTTCCCAAAATGATGAGATGCTTCTGCAATAAATTTTCGAATATTATCTGACACATAGCCGCACGGTTTGGAAGGTTAGCCGCACGGCTCATACGGGTGAACCGTGCGGTTTGGTTTTTGGAGGATGAACCGTACGGCTACGTGAGTAAGCCGTACGGCTAGGGATATTTTCGTACTGAAATTTTTGAAGTTCACAATAGCTGTTCAAGGCACTGCCAAATGTTTCTTTCATCATTGGGGATACAAAAGGGGATTAAAATTGGGGTGGCTACACATCCATCTAAGAAACTGGAAGATTCAGCCAAGCCTGGAATGACTGAGACGTCCTTAAGTTGTCCTTTAAGATGCTCCATCTAAATGGACAGAGATACGTCATGGACAGAGATAACTTGCTCACCAATAGCCCTGCAGTAAATGATATCTGGTAATCAACTAGTACTAACCTCAGATGCTTATCAACTCTCCCAAACTTCAACGTTACCCGGTGAGTTTCATGCCTAAATTGCGACTAGAGAGGTTGACAATCCTAATCTTTTTCCTATTTTTCACTCACCGCAATCTTCTTCCCATAGTTTTGGAAGGCGGTTTCAGGGTGTGCCTCGAATTTTGAAAGGTGGTTTAAGTCCATTCATTATCAATCTGCATGAATTTAAAAAAGTGCATTTTTTAGCCCATAGGTTATCTGGAACGAACAATACAGTGGGACATCAAATTGTATACTTTTGCAGCATACGCTTGGAAATGCGTGGCTACAAGGACAAAAAGTCCAGTGTTGAGCAATTCATATAGCAGGTCACTACATGCATAGCAAATTGTGTGGTTATCATTTGTAATATTGTAGTCTTCCTTCTCAAGGATGTTGTATGTCCTTACTAGGGTGAATATAAACGGCTCTATATTACAAAAAAAACTAACTCATAACCCAAATCTCTTTCATGTTGACATACATACAGGTAAAATCTTAAATTACATGGCTTAGAAACACTTTTATTATATCTTGTTGCAAAAGATCCCTTACTTTTAGGTTCCCCCATGTAGCCAAGTTTGGCCTCCCCATTTCTTTCCATTCCGGTCTTCCGGTTCATTTTTGTTTATTTTCTTTCTTTTGTCCTCCTGGGGTATGCCCCTTGTAGGCTGTATATCCGTTTAGCCTTTTTTCTATTTCAAGCTTTTTTACCCAAAAAAAAAAAAAAAAAATCTTAAATTACAATCAATAATCATTTGAATCTCTTTCTCTAGCTTCTTTGGAGTTTCCATATTCACTTCAAAGGTCTATCATATATCAAATTCAAGACATTGGCCATTGCACCTTAGTTGTAAGAAGCGGGGGCAAGAGAACATAGAAGAATCTAAGATAGGGAGCGTCTATAGCCTTGTAAACATAAACATAGAAACTTTGGGAAATATTAATTTTAGTCACTTCTATGGAGAGATCTCCAATTTCCTTATTGTTGCAAATATTCTGAACCATGGAATATCATATTATGAAATGACTTCAAGAAATCAACACATTAATTTATTGTTAATGCGAAACAGTATATTTATCACGTACCAACAGCTAAACGCAGGGAGGTGGGATTAACAAGTTAAAATTATTGACAAAGAATATCAGTGCTAACTGAGCCATACAACTTCACACAACTTCCATTGACAAACTAGCACGTTGGCCAGATAATTGATGCTCATGAACCATAACAAAGAACACGATGAAACGAAAGAACCTCAAGAAACAATTTAGAAAAGTACTTGACATGACTCATAACTGGGGCATAGTTGATGTCCTTAAGGGAGCTTCCCCAAGGACACCAATCCCAATGGCTCCTCACAAAATGGGATCTTCACCCTTAATTCTATTTGTACACTGCGCTGCACTGTTACTGTTACTGTTACTGTTGCACTGTTACTGTACACTGTTACTAATTCATTTACATGCAGAGTCTTCCTTATGTGCTTACATGCAGGTTTCATATCATAGAGGAACACACTTCAGAAACTAATCTAACCATGGAATTCATCCAAGAGCTATCTACTAATATCTGGGTAAGGTATCTTATTCCTCTTCAATCGCAGATTGATTCCTACTACTTGTGAAGGGCCTGTGCTATGCCTTAAGTGGCTTGCTGAATACATGATTGGATTTCACCTTGAGTTGTGTGAACTTCTATATTGTGTGCAAACCAAGTGAGTGAGTGTTTGATCCTCAGACTTGTTTTTGGAGAGGAGATAATATGTAGTGGGGGCATTTAGTGAGGTGCAGATGAGGGAGTTTGGACCCGTAGAGAGAACTATGAAGTGTGAGAATCCGAGGGTGTTGAAGGGTGAGTCATATATCTATTAGGTTGCGGCTCATTTGATACATTTGGTAGTTTTCCCATTATTATTACTTTTTCTCATTGGAATCTATTACTCACCACTACACACTTGTAGCTCCATTGGAATCTGCCCAGTTTGTACCTGTTATTGACTGGAATCTGTCCAGATTTACTTTGAATCTGCTGCTGCACCTGTACCTGTTATTGACTGCTGCTGCACCTGTGCTTGGCACGGCTGTTTGCTGCTGCTGCAAACTGCTGTGATTCTATGCTGAGATTTAATACTGCTGTCATCTGTTGATACTGTACTGCTGCTATCTGTCACCTGCTGTGTTGTTTGCTGCTGTTTCGGTTTAGCAAAAAACAGGAGAAGTGCTGTCCATTTTTTTCTAAGAAATGCTGCTCATATTAGCCATGGGGTTGTCCCCAATCCTTTGTTCCTACAGCAGCAGATGTTCAAGTCCATTATGTACTCTATTCCAAGTCACTCCAAGGACTTATTCCAGGTTCATGGTCAAGCTTCATGACTTCTGATCAAAGTCCAAGCTCCAAGCATCAAAGATTGCTCATGCAGTCCTAGTCACATTTGGTTCTAGAAGTCTAAAGTTCAAGTTCCCCAAGGTTCATGTCCAAGCTTCATGACTACAAGCTTCTTGTCTACTGATCTAAGTTCAAGCTTCAAGTTACTCCAAGTTACTCCAAGGTCCTCCTTAGTTTTAGTTCAAGCTTCAATTATCATGTTCTAGCTTCAGGTATTTTGTTCAAGCATTATGTTCATGCTTCATGCATTAAGTTTTAGTACAAGCAGCCTTAGTATTATGAGCTTTCTCATTAGTTGTTGTTTATTTCCTTTTTCTTTGTCCTCCCTGGGGTATGCCCCTTGTAGGCTGTATATTCCTTTTGCCCCTTTTATTTTCAAGCTTAATTACCCCCAAAAAAAAAAAAACTGGGGCATAATATATTTAGAACATCACAATCTATAGACTTGATAAATAAAGAAAGACTTACATGAAAAGTACACAACTATCTGCCAGCTTTAGGAACGTGGGAGAGTGGCATTATTTCACAGATAAATAACACGCACCAAGTGCTCGAAGCATTTTCAAATCAAATTTCTTGGCAAGAGAATCATGACCAACTACTTTTGCCCGTCGAAGAACCATCTCTTTTAAGCTAATCAACAAGTCCTGAAAATAGGAATGATGCATGAGGGATACATCAACTAATTGAAGAATTCAGATAAAGGAGTTGCAATCTCAATTTTTAGGGTAGCATAGCAGTAAAGGAGAGTTCTATTCTTACAAGCTCGGATTCAGATAGGGAACAAAGCCAACGGACATCTTCAATACGGTTATCCTGCAAAAGATCTTCCTTGGCCATGCAAGAAAATTATTCTGTGATTAAATGAGTCAAAATAATGGAGATTAGCTCAAATCTTGGCAAGTGTAGACACCCCGATTTTGAACCCAGGATGCGCTCGAGCATTCCCGATGATGAAATAGACCAATCGTGCATACCTCGAGGCTAAGAACAAGGCTTGAACTCACCGAACCACCCTAAACCATTCTAAACCCTCCTAGAACAACCTTAAACCAACCAAAATGACCAAAATACCCTTCAAACCATCCATAAACCATTTCAAAACAAACCCAAGCCTACACCATCTTCTAGTACATTCAAAACCCTATTTATTGATATATAATACGTCTCAATCCATTTTGAAATGAGGGAGATGTGTCTGTTTTACCAAAATGACTTGTTTTCCCAACCTTCTGAGGGTAAAATTGTCACATACTTGGATGTACAAATTATCTTGGGTTCAAACCACTTGGGTTAGAAAGTACACTCGACAAGCTTTCCAACGCTTCAAACCACGCACGAAACGGAGTTCGGTAGCACCCGGGGCGGCCCCGCAAAGTTTTACCTTTTGAGCAGCAGCCTTGAGCGCTCAAGGCCCCAACCTTGAGCGCTCAAACCCTAAAAAAACACCTTGAGCGCTCAAGCCTATGGCTTTGAGCGCTCAACTCTGATCCAAATCAGTTTTCTGCAGAGCATCTAATCATGATATTCTACTGCAAGAGGAGCGTCTACCTATGTTTTCTACTGCCTAAATACACTTCCTAGACCCTTGAACATCTCCTCAATCACCCCCCAAACCCAATTCAAAAATTAAACTCATTTCCCTCCCATTTCTCTCTCTATATAAACCTCCTCCACTCCCTCACTCACTCTAAGGGCTGCCCCTACTGCCATTTTCTTCCCCCATCAGATCAAACCCACTCTCTCTCATCACTTCAATCACGTTTTAGCCTCTCTCTCCTCCATAGCCACCATCCTCCTTCATCTTCAACCTCCAAAACACCCAAAAACCTTCTTTAAAGGGCCTACAACACATGGGCCTTTGAAAAACCAACTACAACAGCCCCTCTCTCACTCTAATAAGCCATTTTACAGCCCATACATTCCATCAAGTTCGTCCAAACCTAGCTCTTCCATCAAAACCCACCTCATCCAAGCCAAAATCACCATTTTAAGCTCAAATACTCCATCATCCACTCAATCAATCATTCAATCAGCCCTACACTCACACTCCTCTGTCCAAAATACTTCATCTATAGTTCATAAACACAGCCACTACCCATCCATTCATCAGACCACAAGTTCAAGCCTTGATCATAGCCAAAAAGGTAGAAAATCATGTGAAAATTACTGTTTTGGTCTTGCTGAGGGAGACCAGTGGGCTCATTCAAGTTCCTCATACTTGAAATGAGCCTACAAGGTCAGAAATCAGAAAGTCACATTGTGGCTTGAGCGCTCAAGGCCATACCTTTGAGCGCTCAAGCTGTTCTTGGCTTATTTGCACATTGTTAACTGTTTCGATGATGGATCTTGATTTAGTATATTTCTGGTGTGTGTGAGTTGTTATATTTGTGCTTGAAGTCTAATCTCTCTCTCATATACTCTTTTGGGTGTTTCCCTTTGCTATTTTTGTGATAACTCTTCTCTTTTCATTAATCTTTGAGAAATCAAACTCTTGTGTCTTAATCTGTTTGTCTGTGAAAAGTGCTTTTAAATGTTGGATCTTGCAAAGAATGAGAAGAGAAGCCATAAGAAAAGGGTTAAACTCACAGGAGTCAGAAACTGGTTTGAGCGCTCAATCCATGAGCCTTGAGCGCTCAAACTGGTTTAGGAAGGTTGAGCGCTCAAGCCATCATCTTTGAGCGCTCAACCCTCATTCTGGGATTCAGATTATAAGTTGATCAAATTGAGCCTCATGTTCATAATTTCTGGAATTGTTGTACAGTTTCTGTAATTCCTTATTCCTTGTAAATATTTGTATTATTTTCCTTTGTTATTGTCATCATCACTCATGTAGATCATGCGCACAAGCATCCACTTTAAATTTGTATTTTATGCTTTCTCATTGTTTATATGATTCCCGTCCCCGATTCCCTGTTTACACGAATAAATCAAATTTCAAATATTTCCAAAATCCCACAAAACATTGAGTAGAGACCGGTCCACGGACCGGGCGAGAGGGGTGCCGTAAAACCCTTCCCCTCTCGTAACCAAACCCCCGAATCCGAGAAATCTTTGGTTTCACCATGACTAGTAAAATCTTTTTCAATGGGCAAGTGAGTCATCTTTTATTGGTTTCTCGGGTTCGGACCTAAAATCCGGGTGGCGACTCAAACAATCTCAATCTTTTCGAATCTAAAACCGAACCGTTTTCCAGTGGGCCGTCCACAGCAAGAATAACACGGAAATCCAGCTTTTAATTACAATAGGTCCCCAAACCCCCCAGGACTATTGTATTCTGACCAAAACCATGGAAGATAATCAACTTTGGTTCAGCCCTCAGTAGGTATGAGAATTGCAATAGAGGTTAGACTAGTTCTAAAATTTCATTTAAAATATCCGATGCTTAACAATCTTGTGTCCCTATTAAATAATGGTAAAACAATATTTCATCATACAACAACTGACGTGGCCTTAAAGAACAAGAGTATTATAACACTTATTAGTAAAACCCAAAGGGTTGGTGTCCATCCAGCTACTTTGGTTGCCCTCCGTGAAGAGACTAGTTGATCTCCTTCAGCCTATCTATCCTAGTTAAGAGAGAGTAACAGCTGTTTTCTTGGACACTCCCCGCATGACCTTTGTGCACCGTTTACCAAGAAAGATGTTTGCATTGGCGGAATCAAGTGGTTCACCAAAATATTTTTTACAGCTTAAAACATAGAAAAATGTTGAATGCATGACCAACATACAAAATCAGTATACCACACAGGCCCATAAAGAACTTCAACAAAAAAAAAATCTAGAATAAGTGAGCACGTAAATAGGACCTATGAATTGCAAATGTGAAGTCAAGTCATGAAAACATGGTATAGACATGCTAAAAGGGTAATTCAAAAGAAACAGCCCAATGACAAGACAAACACAACGAAAAATGGTACAATGATTAACACATTTTCATGACAATATTTCCATTTATATCTCCAATATCGAAATATAAAATATCACTTTCCATCGTAACATCGTTATTCTTTTTAAGTGAAAGTTCTGGTCCAAAAACCAAATCAGACGTTTTAAGCTTTCACATTTTTGAATTAGAAGTGATAGAACTGCTTAATGAGGGAGCACTTCACAGGTAAAATTCCAAATTGGATAGATTTTATTGACTCCAAGTTACTTTCCTCAATCAGTTGAACTTTTTCCAATATTCCCATTTCTGAATGGTAGGAATTCTTGTCTACTGGAATGTCTGATGAACACGGATACTTGAACCTGAATAAACTTTTGAGAAACATATTAAGGCAAAAAAATAAATAAACATGTACATGTAATTCTTCCCCGAAAACCACCCCTAAAATGAAGTGCACGGACATCATACCCACAACGAGTATGGTCCGTACACCTCATTTTCTAAGTTCTTTGGGGAGAACAAAATATGAGCCTTTAGCACTGTTCTTGAAGAAATGGCATTTTATGAGGATACGAAAGGTCATGGAACGTAACTGTGTACTTAGTGGTTTGCTACCTCCTAGGTCTCATGTTTGAAACCTACTAAAAACTCTTGTATAAACAGTCCATAAGGAGCTTGGCCCCGGCTTCAAGTAGGCCCCTATATGAGAATAAGTAAGCTTATGGGCAATTAGTGGATTGCTACTTCCTAGGTCTCATGTACACAACCAATGTTATAAACTCGGGGGCGGCTTTACTAGTGATTTAAGGGGTTGAAGCAAACCCCCGGGTTCAAAAAATGCACTTAAATTTTTTATTTTTCATGTATAATTTGATTTTTTTTCTTTACTATCGACGCTGGCTCATTCGTCTGTAGCCAATGGAAAAGAAAATCTAATTATTTTATGAGTAAGCAGATAGCATGACTCAACCAAACAAAATAAATCAGGTCCAATAAATTCTAAACCACATAAAAAACTTCATTTTAGATAGACTGAATTCTTGGAGCCGCCCCTTATAAACTCTTGTAGAGTCAGGTCATACGGGTCTTGGCCTGTCTTTAAGTAGGCCAATCTATTGGATAGTGGATGTGCGAAAGCTGACCGTGCCCTTAAGTTATCAAAAATATTAGATGCAAGAATGCCCTTGTCACGCCCTCAATTTTCAAAAGATAAATATATATAATCCACGTGGAAGTCAACGCCTCCCACAGTCAAACTCAAAGTCTCACAATACAACTTACAAGGTCAAGGTCAACAGATTACAATAATCTACGGTCAACCGTACCACAAATGAAATTTATAGGTGTTAAGTGTCCTTACAAACCCATAATCAAAAGTGAAATCAAGTTAAGTTACATAATCATCTCATCAACATAACAAAAGCCAAGATGATGAAGTAACTCTTCCGTTTAGCTTTCAAAAGTGGTGCATGCACACGCCTCACGCAAATCTATGTCGTGCTCCTCCTTGCTAGGTACCTGAAATTTATAGGTTGAGCTACACAAGCCCAGTAGGAAAACGTCTACTAATTCTAAATGCAATGAATTGCAAGTGAGGCACAGAAGAAAATAATAGAAGCCCCGCAACAAATTTAAAGAAGCTACACAAACCAAGGGTCTTTGATGAAACCACAATTACCCAAGATTCATCCACTTTCACTCTATCGTACCCGATACGTACCCGACACGTCCCACGTGTTCAATACATTCATTCGTCGTGTCTCAAGTTCTTTATAGTTATTTACTCATTAAATTCCTCGCGTCCATAGGACGGACCGAGTATCATTCCGGGCTACCGTATTGGCCCCGTATCATCTTCCCCTTGGCCAAAACATAATTCCTCGCGACACGCCCATAGGACGGACTAAGTATCATTCCTAGCGACACGCCCATAGGACGGCCCTAGTATCATTCCGGGCTACCATTCGGCCCCGTATCACAGATTATAAGTTCATATTATCATTTATCAAGTTTCAACGTCAATCTCGTGTCAAACATAACCCACGTTTCACATTTTCTTTCCAATGGTGTCTCGTACTCACTATTCGACATAAAAACATTGTAAAGTCTCGTTGTGCGTACGATATTCTCACTAGATCACTTATTCATCAACCACAAACATAGCAACACCCATCAACCTTGCAAAATTTCAAGGTGATTCAAGAGGACTTCAAATTAACTAAGTTCAATACCCAAAATTCAACTCATCTACCAACTAATTGATGGAGAAAGTCATTAGAAGCATAGAACAAGCACAAACCCCAACTCAATGTGACTAGGAAATGGGTTTTCAGAGGAGATTTTCAAAATCAAAGGGGAGTTGATAAAGTGGGAAGCAATACACACACTACACATTCATATACATTTAGGAGAAGTAGAAATTTCCCTACCAAGATGGGTTTTGAGCAAAACCCTAGAGCACCCAACTGACTTTTGACCCCAAACTTCAATAACAACCTCTACCCAAGCTTCACTACGCATTCAAGAGACAATATCAAGTCAAAAACAAGTTACAAGGTGAGGTTTCACTCACAATCAAAGAGAGAGAGAGAGAGAGAGAGAGAGAGAGAGAGAGAGAGAGAGAGAGAGAGAGAGAGAGAGAGGAGAAATGTGGGTGAAGCAAGAACAAGACCCAAATCAAGAGTTTTTACCTCCTTGAGTGCAAAATCCGAAATACAAGGGAGATTGATGTTTCCAAAGTGTAGATCTTGAAGATTTGTGGTGGATTGAGGTTAAAATCACAAGATTTGAGGTAGGGATGAAGAGAGAAGGTAGAGGGATGATTTTAGGGTTTGTTTCGTGGTTTTGGAGTGGAGAAATGAGCCAAGGACCCCTTTTATAGAAGGCAATGTCGGGCTCAAAATTCGCAGAAAAATGCAGCTGGATACCGGTATCAAGAAAAACCCATACCGGTATCTAGAATTTCTGATGACTCAAAATGAAGCTGGATACCGGTATCAAGAAAAACCCATACCGGTGTCTAGAATTTCTGATGGCTCAAAATGAAGCTGGATACCGGTATCAAGAAAAACCCATACCAGTATCTAGAATAAAAATTTCTAAATTTCTACCACCTTCACCAATTCGAACCCCGATCATTTCTAACACATTTTCAACACCTCCAAACATCCACACAACATCGTAACATGTATTCGTACTATTTACTTAACCCTCGGTACACCGAGACATACACACCCATGTATTACTTAAAAAATGAATAAAAGGTAAAAAAGAATTTTATTTTTTTATATTGAAATTCCGGGTTTTTACATTCTACCATCCTTACAAAAATTTTGTCCTCAAAATTTGATCAACTATACTATCCAAGCAACCACATATAATCATGCATGATATGCAACATGTGTTCAAGCTCAAAAAAAAAAAAAAAAACATGTGTTCAACACTGTATCTCGAAAAAGGTAATGACTAAACCATATACTCACTTAGATCAAGCGAAAAATAACTCTGGATACTTCTCTTTCATCTCGTCTTCTCTTTCCCATGTTGACTCCTCACTCCCAAAATTATTTCACAATACCCTCACTAGTCGAATACTTTTACCCCTTAGAGTTTTCTCCTGCGTATCCATAACCCGTATCGGCTTTTCCCCGTAAGAAGCATCGGCCTCAAGCTCGTAAGAAGCATCGGCCTCAAGCTCCAATTCGGACCATTCTAATACGTGTGATGGATCCGGCTCGTACTTCCTTAGCATAGAAATGTGAAAGACATCGTGAATCCCCGATAGTCGTGGAGGCAATGCCAAGCGGTACGCAACTTCTCCAATCTTCTCGATGATATCAAATGGCCCAATGTAACGCGGTGATAACTTGCCCCCTCGTCCAAAACGTGTCAAGCCCCGACGTGGTGATATTTTGAGAAACACGTGATCTCCCACTTCGAATGACAACGGACGTCTACGGCGATCGGTGTAACTCTTTTGGCGACTTTGAGCGGTTAACAATCGTTGACGAATCACTTTGACCTTCTCAGTTGTTGCCTCTTGTGCAGCCTTAAGTCTCTTGCGAATCAATCTCATGCTTTCGGCGGTTTTATTAACTAATTCGGGCCCCACTAATGTCGCTTCTCCCAATTCAGTCCAACACATTGGTGATCTACACGGCCTACCGTACAATGCCTCGAAAGGCGCCATCTCGATGCTCGATTGGTAACTATTATTATAGGCGAACTCGACTAACGGTAAGTGATCTTCCCAACTACCCCGAAAGTCCAACACACAAGCTCGTAACATATAAATTTGAATCGTCCTCTCGGATTGCCCGTCGGTTTGTGGATGGTAAGCGGTGCTAAATAACAAATTCGAACCAAGCGCGGCTTGCAAGCTTTGCCAAAAGCGAGCGGTAAAACGCGGATCCCTATCGGACACAATCGATACCGGAACCCCATGAAGTCGAATAATCTCCCGAATATATAAACGACTAAGCGTCTCAATCGAATCGGTAACTTGGATAGGCAAGAAGTGTGCGGTTTTCGTAAATCGGTCAACTACAACCCATATGGCGTCATGCCCCCTTGGTGACCTCGGCAAACCAGTCACGAAATCCATAGTCACGTTTTCCCATTTCCACTCGGCTACCGGTAACGTTGTAACTCCCCCACGGTCGTTGATGCTCCGCTTTCACTTGCTGACACGTAAGGCACCGTGATACAAAAGTAGCAACGTCCCTCTTTAACCCCCGGCCACCAAAATTGCCTACGCAAATCGTGATACATCTTCGTCCCTCTCGGATGCACGGCTAGTGGTGAATGGTGAAATTCCCTCAAAATCTCGTCCAGACATGCGATGGGTACAAATAACTTCCCTTTGAACCGTAAGCTTTGGTCGGCATGGATCATCCACCCAATCGGTGCTTCCCCACTAAGAAATCTATCTCGTAGGCTCCCCGCTTCCTCATCCTCTTGATGAACTTCAATAACCCGAGCAGATAAAGTTGATTGGACCGTCAAGTTACAGAAAGTTACACCCTCACAAACCTCCTCACAATGTAATGCGTAGAGATCCAAGTCCTTCATCATTTTCCACTCGTCGATCGCTAAACTCGCCAAGTGGATCGTCAACTACCACATTCGCTTTCCCCGGGTGATATTGCAATTCGAAGTCGTAATCCTCCATGTTCTCCATCCAACGGCGTTGACGCAAATTAAGTTCTTTTTGAGAAAATAAATACTTTTTTTTTTGGGTAAAGAAAATAAATACTTTAAGCTTTTATGGTCAGAAAACACCTCAAACTTTTCACCATAGAGGTAATACCTCCAACTTTTCAAAGCAAAGATTACGGCTGCAAGTTCTAAGTCATGAGTTGGATAGTTACGTTCGTGATCCTTCAATTGCCGTGAACCATACGCTACCACATTCCCATTTTGCATCAAAACGCACCCAAGTTCCTCCCGCGAGGCATCACAATAGACGGAGTAGCCAACTCCACGCTCGGGCACAATTAAAATCGGTGCGGTGGTCAAACGCTTCTTCAACTCATTAAATGCCGCCTCACACTTGTCATCCCATACGAATTTAGTCCCCTTACGAGTTAGTTTAGTCATTGGAGCCGCCAAACGAGAGAAATCTTGCATAAAACGACGGTAATACCCAGCCAAACCCAAGAAACTCCGAATGCTTTAAACTAAGATTTAGTCTCATAAGGCTTAGGTTGATGTCCTTGGAGAAATTCTCCACAGGACCTCAATCGATGGTCTTTTGACTCGGTGGATCAATGCTTTAAACTAAACTATATTACAGAGTGGATCTTTTACTTTTATTGTTGTTTCTATGTGAGTAATCGCTGCTTTGATCGGGTTCTGTGCAAATTCAAGTCTTAAATTGCGGGATATCACCTTCAAGTGCAACTAGAAGTTTAGGAATGAAGTTTAGCAAATGCAAGAAGTATCTTGGCAAAGCGAGAAGACAGAGCAAAGACATGGTAACACTCACTTTGCATTTAAATTTTAATTGATGCGATTATGGCAATGGTTATTTGGTATTGTGTGTTGTGGGTTGCAAGGGTTGTTGCAACCCATGGATTCCTACTTACTTGCCGCACTTGAACCTATCATTTTAAACTACATGCTACTATTGCAATCTGTTGTTGTTTAGTGTTAAGTGGGTTGCAAGGGTTCAATCTATTATACTCTTGTTAATCACTGCTTGCATTAGAGCTCTCATTTGGGAACATATATCATGGTTGCAAGGGTCATTGCAATCATCTCGCTACTATTGCAATATGTTATTACTCCCGTTTGTGCAATGTATACGTTGAGAACTCACTCAGATACGTTACTTGGATTATCAAAATTCAAACGGAACCTTGCAAAAATTTCCGAATCTGTTGCTCATATGCTAAGTCATTGGATTAGTGTCATTAGATTCATCTCGTCTGTGTGTCTCGATCGGCATCCACGATGATGATATGGCCTAGCCTAGCTTTGGGGGTTGTCCCTTGGTAAGTTTGATCCCCTTTGGGAGGGGGCTTCCTCCCGTACCTAGCCTTGGGGGTTGTCCCTTGGCATGTCGTATCGTACACTTTGCTCCTATTATGATCCATGTTGTAGGCTGCATCTCATAGTCTACGGTCCCGACTTCCTACGGCCCGCTCCATGATGGCTTAGTGAATTTGGACGTGCGAGATACCAGATACCAATACCAAGTCCAATTGACAAATGCTATTGACAAATGCTTGTCCAAGTACAAGGCAGTACATGGCCAAGCCCCATGTGCATGTACCAAGATCAAATGTTCAAGTTCCAAAGCTCAATGTTCATGTTCAAAGTCCAAGTACAAGGCAGTGCATCCCAGGAATTCACAGGCAATTGTACCAAGGAATTCTAGTTTGATGTGTTAATTTAGTATTTATATTACATTTTGTCTAGTGTTTCTTGTTCATCTTTCATAGATGGTTAGGAAACTCTTGTTAAGTTACGCATAGTTCTTTGTAGCCATTCGGCGCTAGATTTCCCAATTTTTTCTTTTTCTTTCTTTCTTTCTTTCCTCATGGGGTATGCCCCTTGTAGGCTGTAAATTCGGTTAGCCTTTTTTCTATTTCAAGCTTATTTATCCAAAAAAAAAAAAAAACTCCGAATCTCAAAGACACTCTTCGGACGCTCCCAATTCAATACCGACTCAATCTTCCCCGGATCCACGGACACCCCGTCTTTTGATACCACATGACCCAGGAATTTCACCTCGGACAACCAAAACTCGCATTTACTAAGTTTAGCGTACAGTCGGTGTTCTCTCAAGATCTCAAGAACAATGGTGAGGTGGGATTGGTGATCTTCGGAAGGTGAGTAGACAAGAATATCATCAACAAAGACGACCACGAAGCGATCAAGATAAGCCCGAAAAATTCGATTCATTAAGTCCATGAAAGTGGCGGGAGCATTGGTTAAGCCAAATGGCATGACCACGAATTCATAATGGCCATAACGAGTGTGAAAAGCGGTTTTAGGAATGTCCTCGCAGCAAACTCTCAATTGGTGATACCCAGATCTCAAGTCAATCTTAGAAAAACACGTGGCACCCCGAAGTTGATCAAACAAGTCGTCGATCCTAGGCATTGGATATTTATTCTTAATCGTGACTCGGTTCAATTTACGATAATCAATACATAGGCGAAGCGACCCATCCTTCTTTTGCGCGAATAAAACTGGAGCTCCCCACGGTGATGTACTAGGACGGATGAAACCCAAGTCTTGCAACTCTTGCAATTGTGTCTTAAGTTCCCTCAATTCAGCCGGTGCAAAACGGTATGGAGGCATAGAAATTGGTGTCGTGCCCGGTAATAAGTCCATCGTGAACTCAACTTCCCTATCGGGTGGCAAGCCCGGTAACTCCTCCGGAAATACTTCCGGAAAATCACAAACTACCCTTGGCAATTTCCCATGCGTGGATAAGTCCGCAATTGGTTCTGGTTGCTACGGTGGGCTCCCAGGAGGAGGTCCTCTTATCTCGGTTGTATCTGTTGGAGTTGGCGTTAAAGGTGGTTTTTCCTTGGGTTCAAATGAAGAAGATGAGAGTAGAGAGTGAGATCTACTCTCTCTATGCAAGTGGGCTAGCTGTTTGGTCCTATAAGCGGTACACTACTGCTACATCAGACTTTCGGCTGTATCAAATCAGTGGGTTCAATCCCACCGACTAGAAATTTGCTTTACGTAAAATGGGCCTTTCAATTTGGTGCGTCCACAGCTGTCCTTACTGTAGGGATAGTTGTCGGTTACAAGCCATTACATGCAAGTCAGTGGTAATTTCATTACACACCAATTTCTTTGGTTACAAAGGGGACCACGGGGACTCAAAGGGGAAGTGTGCCTTTATTAGACAATACAAGTACAAAGGGGCCCACGGGGCAGTGTACCTTTAAACAATACAAGCAAGCAACCGATTAGCATAATTAGGAATTTTGTCCATTTATCCCTACTTTAGTGGGTTGTGCTAAGACCTCCAAATTGCCCACCCCAGCGGGTTGTGCCGGGGAGTACGCAATTTTTTTTTCTTTTCTTTTCTTTTTTTTATTTTTATTTTGTCCTTCCTGGGGTATGCCCCTTGTAGGCTGTACATTCGCTTAACCCCTTTTAATTTGAAGCTGAATTATCCAAAAAAAAAAAGACTTAACTAGATGGTCCTGTCCTGACCCTTGGGTAGTGTTGGGTGATTTCAATGCTATCAGATTTCAAGCTGAAAAGATTGGTGGAGATCAACTTTGGCCTCCTAATATGGAGGATTTCAATAGGTGCATTATCTCCAATGAACTTAAGGACCTTAGGTATACTGGTTGTCAGTTTACCTGGACTAACAAACAAATCTCCACCCAGTACATTGCTACAAAGATTGATAGGGTTTTAGTTAATGAGCATTGGATCAAGACTCACAATTGTTCCAATGCCCATTTTCCTCTTCCTGGGATTTCGGATCACTCTCCTGCTATAGTGTTTCTAAATCCTGAAGTCGAAAAGGGCATAAACCCTTCAAATTCTTTAATTTTCCGGGATCATCACCCCGCTTTTTACCCACCGTTCAAAGAAGTTTGGAGGAAAGTGGTCATAGGTAATCCCATGTATGTGGTCTCGTGAAAAACTCAAACTTCTTAAAACTCGATCTTAAGAAATTGAACACCAAGGATTACAAAGACATTACTAAAAGAACCTTGGCTGCTAGGCAACAACTTGATCAAATACGAGTGAGTTGGATATCGATCCCACTAATTCATGTAAGCAAGCAATTGAAAGAAAACTTTGTAAGCAATACCTTGATCTAGCCAGAGCTGAGGAAAGTTTTGCTAAACAAAAATCTAGAATACAATGGCTCAAATTGGGGGATCAATGTACCTCATCGTGTTTACCCAAAAAAAAAAAAATGTACCTCATATTTCTTCAAATCCATATCTCATAACAGGAACAGGAACAAAATCACTAGTTTGGTTCTTCCCAATGGTGCAATCACACATGATCCTATTGAGATTAAATCAAACTTTGTGGATTTCTACACTTCCCTGTTGGGTACTATCCATGCTTCTAACTATGTTGGGTCCTCAAGAGTTCAACAATTAGTTGCTGTCAAACTTTTGGACTCCCAAAGAAATGCCATGATTTCTGAGGTTTCTAATCAAGAGATCAAAGAAACTTTCATGTCTCTTAATCCTAGTAAAGCCCCTGGCCCTGATGGGTACAATGCAGGGTTCTTTCAAAAGTCATGGAGTGTTGTGGGGAATGAAGTTACCTCTGCAGTAAGAGGTTTCTTTAGATCTGGCAAGCTCCTCATTAAAGCAAATTCAACAAGCATCGCCCTTGTTCCCAAAGTCCCCAATCCTATCAAGGTGGGGGATTACAGACCCATTTCGTGCTGCAATACCATTATTTTTTTTTTGGGTAAATAAGCTTGAAAATAAAAGGGGGCAAAGCGAATATACAGCCTACAAGGGGCATACCCCAGGGAGGACAAAGCAAAAGAAATAAACAAAAGAAGAAAGTGGGGAAGGCCAATTGGCTACATGGGAATGAAGAGTATAGTGTTTCTCCCTCATCTGTTAGATGAGAGAGAAACACACATGGGAATGAAGGTACAAAATGGGACAACCCCCCATTGAGTATTAGAAAAGATAGTAGTCAAAAGCATAATCAAGGAACCAAAGGAGTATTAGTTCATCACTTGATAACATCATCATGAACAGTAGCTTATCTCTTAAGTTGCAGGAACCACACAATGTAGACTCTGATCACAATCTTGATTATGGAGGTAACTTGGAATCACTTGATCATGGGAATTACCAATCTGGATTTGACACCATGGGATGAGTATCATACTGCAGTTACCCTACTGCTGCTGCTGCATTCCTCTACTGCTGCCCCTCATTTTAGGAGACGCTGCCCAAATCCAGAGGGCTTACTGCAGCAGTGTTGTTGCACCTTCAATGCTGGTTGTTGGTACATACTTACTTGCTTACACTTCATGTTAAACTATAGCAAGGGTTGTTGCTATAGTTACTTGCTTGCTTGTTTTATGCTCATTAGGTGGGTTGCAAGGGCTGTTGCAACCTACATACTTACTTGCGTGCACTCGAAATTTCATGTTAAACTGTTATGCTGCTACCTGCTGCTGTGTACTGCTGTTGGAAGTTCTACCTCTATCTCTTCCACTTTCTATTCTTTTTTTCAGCTGCTGTTGTTGTATAAGCAGTGGCTGGCACCTTGAGGGTGCTCCAATTACGAACGGGTCATGGCGAAATTTTAAAAAAAAATTCTTCCCAACAGTATAGGGAGAGTGTTTCTCCATAGATTCAATATCTTGTTTTCCCTTATCTGTTAGAGCTCTCAATTGGTTAATATCATTGTATACATTGAGAACTTGATGTGTTGTTAATCTGGGTAGTGCTAATGTTTAGAGTTGTTTGGCATCATCTGGACTGCTGTGTGTCTGATCAGCATCTACGATGTTGAGTTTTCTGGCCTAGCCTTGGGGGGCTGTCCCAAGGCATGTTTTAGTCCCTTCTAGGAGGGGGCCTTTCCTCCCTACTCTAGCCTATTACCAACTGTTAGGCTAGGCTACAACCTTCACCATCATGCAGCACATTCGCACTCTTTATTCCTCCATTTGCAGGTGGCGGTCAAACTGCTCACTCACGACAACAAATCCAAGAATGTACATCAACAAATTCAAAGTTCCAAAGATTGAAAATTCCAAGTTCCAAAGGTTGTCTATTCCAAGTTGCAAAGGTTGCAGCGGTTCAAGGTGTTCAAGTGTTCTAAGTTCGGTTAGTTTTTGTAATTTTGCCAAGTGTTTCTTGTCATCTTTCATAGAAGGTTAAGAAGCATTTGTTAATCCTCGCATAGCTCTTTGTAGCCATTTGGCGTAAGTTTTCCCTGTTTTCTTTGTTTTCTTTTTCTTTTTTCTTTTCTTTCCTCCTGGGGTATGCCCCTTGTAGGCTGTATATTCGGTTAGCCTTTTTTATTTCAAGCTTATTTACCCAAAAAAAAAAAATCATAGTAGAGCAGCCGCTCAAGACAAAAATGATTGTCTGCAGCTAGACATTAACAAGGTGCAAATGCACCCCATATGGGAAGACGCCCCCTCCCCAAAGGGATCATACATGCCTAGGGACAACCCCCCAAGGCTAGGTTATCTCAGAGAAACAAGGCCAGGGACATCCCCCAAGGCTAGGACTTACCGCAAAATATGGGCATTTTCCGAAAATTGGGCAGCATAACATTTGAAACATGAGCATCCCCAATGAGTAGTGAATCTGCCCGATACATATAGTAAAAAGCATACCTAACTGCAATACCATTTATAAATGTATTGCTAAAATTCTAGCAAAGAGAATTCAAGATGTTCTCCCCCATATCATTGACCCTGTCCAATCTGGGTTTGTGAGAGGTAGGAGAATAGCTGATAACATCTTTCTTACCCAAGAGATCATGAGAGATTAACATAAATCATCCTCTTCTCCTAGATGTGCTTTAAAAGTGGATATCATGAAAGCATATGATAATGTCAGATGGGAATTCCTGTGGGACATCCTGATATCTATGAATTTTCATCCCCAAATGATAAATTGGATCAAAACATGTATTTCCACTGCCAACTACATACACCTCTGAAAGCACACAACATCTCTCTTACTGCTGCAGCCCTGATTTTTGCACTCTTGTTGCTACTCGGTTCACTGATGTTGCTACTCTGATTGTGCATGCTCATGCTCCTGCTGCTATTGTCGTGGTCCATGCTACTGCTGGACAGCATATAGAATACTACTGCCGTTGGAAGTTCTACCTCTATCTCTTTCTCTTCCTCTTTCTTTTCTCTTTTTCAGCTGCTGTTGTTGTATAAGCAGTGGCTGGCACCTTGAGGGTGCTCCAATTACGAACGGGTCATGGCGAAATTTTCAAATCTTCTTCCCAACAGTATATGGAGAGTGTTTTCTACTTAGATTCAAGATCTTGTTTTCCCCTTAAGAGTGTTTCTCCTCCCTCTTTCAGATGGATTAGAAACACTCGTTCCCAATTGTAGCCATTTGGCCATCCCACTCCCTCCATTCAAGGTTTACTCCATTGTTATTGCTTTAGTTGCTTAGCATGTATTTGCGTATCTTGTTCTTTACCCCACTTACCCTCATGTAGCCCTTACGGCCATCCCTTTAATTCACGCAATTTTCCTTTTCTTTTTCTTTTCTTAGTCCTCCCTGGGGTATGCCCCTTGAAGGCTGTACATTCGCTTAGCCTTTTTTAATTTCAAGCTTATTTATCCAAAAAAAACTACACTTTAAGCATTAATGGGGAACCTACTGGCTCTATCTTGGGTAAGAAAGGTCTAAGACAAGGTGATCCCTTGTCTTCCTACCTTTTTGTCATTGTTATGGAAATTCTCACCCAACTCCTTAAGGAAAAATCCCAAGGCCCCAATTTTCACTTTCATTGGAGATGTGATAAAACAAAGATTATCAATCTTTGTTTTGCTGATGATCTAATGATCTTCTGCAAAGGAGAGCTTAGTTCCATTAATTGCATCAAGGAGGCCCTCTCTGAGTTCGAGGCTTTGTCTGGTCTTTCACATAGTCCTGGCAAGAGCCATATTTTCTTTTCTGGTGTCCCTCCAACTAACAAAAAAGCTATACTTGATGCTCTGCACTTTCAAGAAGGGTTTCTTCATGTGAGATATCTAGGAGTTCCCCTTATCTCCACCAAGCTCCTTTGGTTATGTGTAATGTTATAATAATTTTAAACAGTTTTATATTATATTATAATTAACAATAGATTTAATAACGCATAATATTGTTATATCAATTTTAAATATAAGTAATATATTTACACATATAATATTATATCATATTTCATAAATTTAATTTAAATTATATTGTTAAAACGACAATACTTTTATTACTTATATAAAATACCGTATTTAAAATAACTCTTTAAATTATTTATTATAAAATATTTAGTTTTAAAACATGTTAAATTATTTTTAAACATTTCTATATTTTCAATAATTTTATATATGGAATGTTGTAATAATTTTATATATGGAATATTGTAATAATTTTAATCGATTTTATATTAATATTATAATTAAAAGTATATTTAATAACGTATAATATTGTTATATCAATTTTAAATATAAGTAATATATTTACACATATAATATTATATCATATTTCATAAATTTAATATAAATTATACTGTTAAAACGACAATACTTTTATTACTTATTTAAAATATCGTATTTAAAATGACTCTTTAAATTGTTTATTATAAAATATTTAGTTTTCAAATATGTTAAATTATTTTTAAACATTTCTACATATACAATAATTTTATATATGTAATGTTATAATAATTTTAATCAATTTTATATTAATATTATAATTAAAAATATATTTAGTAACGTATAATATTGTTATATCAATTTTAAATATAAGTAATGTATTTACATATTATATCATATTTCATAAATTTAATTTAAATTATATTGTTAAAACGACAATACTTTAATTGCTTATTTAAAATACCGTATTTAAAATAACTATACAAATTTTTTATTTAAAATATGTAGTTTTAAAATACGTTAAATTATTTTTAAACATTTATATATTTATAATAATTTTATATAAGTATTTAATTTTAGTACGTATTAATGTACAACTATTCCCTCCGTGATTATTTATCACCAATACAATATTTATACTACTAATTAAAGTTGAATTGACAAATTGTAATTGTTATTGGAACACTCGATTTATCCACTCATTACACTCGATTAAGGGGAAGGAGCCAACAAAATAAAAATACTAATATAATTGTGGTATTTTATATATTTCTATATTACTGAATTTGATAAGATAAAATATATACAAAAATATAAATTTAATATAAGTTTTATGTGTATTTGATGTGTCTTTTATTAATTTAAAACTATATATTGTTTTGTAATAATAGGAATTAGTTAATAGATTTCTTCGGTTATGTGTAATGTTATAATAATTTTAATCACTTTTATATTATATTATAATTAACAATAGATTTAATAACGTATAATATTGTTATATCAATTTTAAATATAAGTAATATATATTTACACATATAATAGTATATCATATTTCATAGATTTAATTTAAATTATATTGTTAAAACGACAATACTTTTATTACTTATATAAAATACGGTATTTAAAATATCTCTTTAAATTATTTATTATAAAATATTTAGTTTTAAAATATGTTAAATTATTTTTAAACATTTCAATATTTTCAATAATTTTATATATGTAATGTTGTAATAATTTTAATACATTTTATATTCATATTATAATTAAAAGTATATTTAATGACGTATAATATTGTTACATCAATTTTAAATATAAGTAATATATTTACACATATAATATTATATCATATTTCATAAATTTAATTTAAATTATACTGTTAAAACGACAATACTTTTATTACTTATTTAAAATGACTTTTTAAATTATTTATTATAAAATATGCAGTTGTAAAATATGTTAAATTATTTTTAAACCTTTCTACATTTACAATAATTTTATATATGTAATGTTATAATAATTTTAATCAATTTTATATTAATATTATAATTAAAAATATATTTAATAACGTATAATATTGTTATATAAATTTTAAATATAAGTAATGTGTTTACACATATAATATTATGTCATATTTCATAAATTTAACTTAAATTATATTTTTAAAACGACAATACTTTAACTGGTTATTTAAAATACCGTATTTAAAATAACTATTTAAATTTTTTATTATAAAATATATAGATTTAAAATACGTTAAATTATTTTTAAGCATTTATATATTTATAATAATTTTGTATACGTGTTTAATTTTAGTACGTGGTAATGTACAACTATTCCCTCCATGATTATTTATCGCCCATTCAATATTTATACTAATAATTAAAGTTGAATTGACAAATTATTATTGTTATTGGAACACTCGATTCATCCACTCATTACACTCGATTAAGGGGAAGGAGCCAATAAAATAAAAATACTAATATAATTGTGGTATTTTATATATTTCTTTATTACTGAATTTGATAAGATAAAATATATACAAAAAATAAATTTAATATAAGTTTAATGTGTATTCGATGTGTCTTTTATTAATTTAAAACTATATATTTTTTTGTAATAATGGGAATTAGTTAATAGATTTCTTTGGTTATGTGTAATGTTATAATAATTTTAATCACTTTTATATTATATTATAATTAACAATAGATTTAATAACGTATAATATTGTTATATCAATTTTAAATATAAGTAATATATTACACATATAATATTATATCGTATTTCATAAATTTAATTTAAATTATATTGTTAAAACAACAATAGTTTTATTACTTATATAAAATACTAGATTTAAAATAACACTTTAAATTATTTATTATAAATTATTTAGTTTTAAAATATGTTAAATTAATTTTAAACATTTCTATATTTTCAATAATTTTATATATGTAATGTTGTAATAATTTTAATCAACTTTATATTAATATTATAATTAAAAGTATATTTAATAACGTATAATATTGTCATATCAATTTTAAATATAAGTAATATATTTACACATATAATATTATATCATATTTCATAAATTTAATTTAAATTATACAGTTAAAACGATAATACTTTTATTACTTATTTAAAATTCCGTATTTAATATGACTCTTTAAATTGTTTATTATAAAATATTTAGTTTTCAAATATGTTAAATTATTTTTAAACATTTCTATATTTACAATAATTTTAATCTATTTTATGTTAATATTATAATTAAAAATATAGTTAATAACGCGTAATATTTTTATGTCAATTTGAAATATAAGTAATATATTTACACATAAAATATTATATCCTATTTCATAAGTTTAATTTAAATTATATAGTTAAAACAACAATGCTTTTATTACTTATTTAAAATACCGTATTAAAAATAACAATTTAAATATTTTATTATAAAATATGTAGTTTTAAAATATGTTTTTATTATATTTAAACATTTCTATATTTATAATAATTTTATGTACGTATTGAATTTTAGTACGTGGTAATGTACACCTATTCCCTCTGTGATGGTTTATCGCAAATACAATATTTTAACTAATAAATAAAGTAAAATTGACAAATTATAATGGTTATTGGAACACTCGATTTATCCACTCATTACACTCGATTAAGGGGAAGGAACCAATAAAATAAAAATACTAATATAATTGTGGTATATTATATATTTTGGTATTACTGAATTTGATAAATTAAAAAATATATATAAAAATATAAATTTAATATCAGTTTTATGTGTATTCGATATGTCTTTTATTAATTTAAAACTATATTTTTTTTTTGTAATAATAGGAATTAGTTAATAGATATCTTTGGTTATATGTAATGTTATAATAATTTTAATCACTTTTCCATTATATTATAATTAACAATATATTTAATAACGCATATTATAGTAATATCAATTTTAAATATATGTAATATATCATATTTCATAAATTTAATTTAAATTATATTGTTAAGACGACAATACTTTTATTACTTATTTAAAATACCTTATTTAAAATAACTCTTAAAATTGTTTATTATAAAATATGTTAAATTAATTTTAAACATTTCTACATTTACAATAATTTTATATATGTAATGTTATAATAATTTTAATCAATTTTATATTAATATTATAATTAAAAATATATTTAGTAACGTATAATATTGTTATATCAATTTTAAATATAAGTAATGTATTTACACATATAATATTATATCATATTTCATAAATTTAATTTAAATTATATTGTTAAAACGACAATATTTTAATTGCTTATTTAAAATACCGTATTAAAATAACGATTCAAATTTTTTATTATAAAATATGTAGTTTTAAAATACGTTAAATTATTTTTAAACATTTATATATTTATAATAATTTTATATACGTATTTAATTTTAGTACGTGGTAATGTACAACTATTCCCTCCGTGATTACTTATCACCAATACAATATTTATACTGCTAATTAAAGTTGAATTGACAAATTATAATTGTTATTGGAACACTCGATTTATCCACTCATTACACTCGATTAAGGCGAAGGAGCCAATAAAATAAAAATACTAATATAATTGTTGTATTTTATATATTTCTATATTACTGAATTTGATAAGATAAAATATATACAAAAATATAAATTTAATATCAGTTTTATGTGTATTCGATGTGTCTTTTATAAATTTAAAACTATATATTGTTTTGTAATAATAGGAATTAGTTATTAGATTTCTTTGTTTATGTGTAATGTTATAATAATTTTAATCACTTTTATATTATATTATATATAACAATAGATTTAATAACGTATAATATTGTTATATCAATTTTAAATATAAGTAATATATTTACAAATATAATATTATATCATATTTCATAGATTTAATTTAAATTATATTGTTAAAACGACAATACTTTTATTACTTATACAAAATACAGTATTTAAAATAACTCTTTAAATTATTTATTATAAAATGTTTATTTTAAAATAAGTTAAATATTT
>JADGMU010001151.1:0-42623 GCA_016920895.1 Vaccinium myrtillus | reverse complement strand
AATAAGCTCCGAGATAATAGAGCTACAATCATAAAAGGATTTTCCCTCTTGAGAGAGTGCTCGAACAACTTGGGCGCAATCACCTTCCACGATGATCTCTGAAACCGATTATTAGCAAAGACTAAGGCTTCACGAAACCCCAAAGCTTCAAAGGGATCTCGGGTGTATGCACTTGGAGACCATCCCTAAAATCCCACCGAGATGATCCCGAGCCACAAAGCCAACCCCAACTCCACCACTTTTCTTATTAACTGCACCATCAACATTAAACTTGATAACACCAGGTGGAGGGGGAATCCACGAGGGAGGTAAAGAAGGGGAATTATTCTTTGTAGATTGATTAGGAACCGCCGCTGCCTTAGCTTCAATGCAGAACGAAATCGCCTTTTCCAAAATAAGAGAACATGTTAAGCCTTGGTTTTCAAACAAGGTTTTATTTCTATCCTTCCATATAAACCAGCAAATAGAGGCCAAAAGAGCAATCATATCAAAATCCTCATTGCTATTATGTGGGCCTATTGACATAAATTTCCACCAATCATAAAACGAGAAAGAATTCCAGGAATTGGACACAACATATGCGAATGGAGAATTGCGCCACACTTCCTTCGACCTCTTACATTGGAACAATAGATGTTCCACAGTTTCATGGGCTGACTTGCATCTCAGACATGCAGGGGAAACATCAATATGTTTCCGATTCAGATTCTGAAGAACAACAATAGCATTATGGGAACAACGCCATAAAAACATTTTGACTTTGGAAGGGATTGGAATTGCCCAAATTGATTTCCAGAAAGCATCACAGAAATTACCTGAGCTAGATTCTCCTCGTTCGCTAGAGTGTCGGGGTAGATTGCTAAGCCTCGCCAGATGGTAGGCTGAGCGGACCGAGAAATTACCATTGTCTGTATAGTGCCTCATGCCCTTATCAAGAATGCCTTGAGAACTTGTGGGGATAGAGAGAATGGAGTCCGCGTCGATATCAGAGAAGATTTGTTTAATCAAAGGAGCCTTCCAGCGATGATCCTCGCTATCAATGAGATCCATAACAAAGAATTCTTTCATTTTTAGAGGGTGCGAATTGTTTTAAAATGCAGGGAATTCATTTCTTTTTGGAGGGTGTGAATTATGCATTTGACAGGTGTGAATTCTACATTTGAGGGTGTGAATTCTTTCATTTCGGGGTGTGAATTGTGTTTTTTTTAGGGTGTAAATTGTGTAGAGGATGTGTGAATTCTGCATTTGATGTGGGTGAATTTTTTTTTTTTTTTAATTTTGGAGGGTGTGAATTCTTTCACTTTTGGATTGTGAATTGTGTATTTGTCCAAATTAGGCATGTGAATTCTTTGTTAAGGAGGGTGTGAATTCTCTCATTTTTTTACATGTACACAATTTTATATTCACAATGGATCTTGTTTCGAAGATCTCATCGAGTAGATTTCAAATATATAATTTTTATAAAAAATGAATGTGTATAAAAAAAGTTATTTTATTTTAAAAATATAAGAATATTGAAGAAAACCTATAACAGTAGGAGAGAGAGAGAGAGAGAGAGAGAGAGAGAGAGAGAGAATAACTGGGATGAAAAAAGTGGTGAAAAACAAGTGCATGATGTACATGCTACCCTCTCTCTCTCTTGGTCACATGGTTTTCTACAGCACAGTGAATTTGCAAGCAAATTGCTAATGTTCACTTTAAATGCTACTGCAACCCATTCAGCAAGACTACACGTGTGAGAGAGTGACAACAAGACTACACGCCTGACGCCTACTTGATGTGACAGCTTTACTTATTAACTTCCGCGCATGAAAATGAGTTTAAGCGAAATGTGTTTGACATGAAGTGGGCTTGGAAAGAAAATTCTTGACAAAATAGGGCCGGCCAGTAAGAACCCCCTTAAAGAATGTATAAATGAGCCCATGAAAGTGTTTCTTGCCAGAAACAATAAGTCAGCACATTTGACCACTGGAAATAAAAGATTTTACATGGGGCACGTGGAAACAAAGAGAATTGGGATAGAGAACCTCAATCATCATTTGAGAAATAATTGTCAACAAGCAAAACATGTGTTATGTATATAAGCCAGAGGCTAGTAATAAAATGAAATAACAGGCCGGAGACATACATAAGTATTTCAAAAGATTGTACCATGGGCCAAATTAACTTTGACGGTATTACACTTAGGCTTAACGAAAAGTGGATATTGGTTCAAATGGTCCTAAAACATTTAGCTAGTAAAATTGTTTTTGCAAGGGCCAAACAAGTTGTAAGATTTTATCAAATATAATAAATCAAAATTATAAATTATTTTAGGAAATCAATTTTGTCATAAAACATAATCAAAATTAGTTATGTATATCAATAGTTGAAAGTAAGGGAGCAATGCACTCTTGATCGCGTACTCCCAATTATATAAAAGGCACGGGTGGAACCTAGCAAGTGGGAAACATCTGGAACAAAAATGTTCATGAATTAGAAAGAACGAAGAAGTAAGGAAATGAGACGACTCTTTCTTGAACTATATCATAAATTGATCTTCCCCTCCACACCAATCACGAGTTTTTCTCCATTCCTCTCGTATATTGCGAATTTGACCTAACATACATGACAAGGAAGTCTGTTAAGGGAAGGGCAGTGGCAAAGTTCTTGGCTGATCACTCGTTGACGGAAGAAGAGGTGGACCGTTTCTAGAGTGCAAGCAAGGTAGCTTGCTTACTACCTCAACGAACTCATGTGGACACTCCTCAGCCTGAGGACAATCTCTCAAATACACATGTTGATGTTGACTCGTTTTTCTTTTCTTTGCTGCTTCCACTCAATGAAATTTTCCATGTTGCACTAAGTTACTTACGGATGTATGCATGCGGTCCAGGAACACTTTGGGGCGGGTATCGTGTATGGAGCAAAGAGCAGAGGAAAGACAAGAGAGAGGGTAGTGTGGTAAGGACCTGGTAGGTTGAGATTAGGAAGAAAAAGGGGAAGAGCGCCGACAGGGCTGAAATCGACCAAGCAAGATAAAAAGAAACTTCCAAAAGAAAGAAGGCAGAAGCTAAATCGTTTACGCGGTGTCTAAAGGATGATTGAACTGCCTAAAAAGCTCCTTTTGGTTTCACTGTGGAATGGACTGCTTCCCAATCTGAAGTCATCTCACTTGGAATCTCTCTCTACTAATTGATTCAAATTCAGCAACTGAGTGTTATGAGGATGTCTTGGAAAGAAAGAGCTCATAATCACTAATTGCTCTTGAAATCCGTTTCAAAGGTCGACTTTGAAAAAGATCCCTTTGTATTTCACCCAACCAGTGTCACCATCGGCGTCCAGGGCTATGGGACAAGCAGACAATCTCCATTGATATCTTGATAAGGAAGCTCAATGCATTTCAGCCAAGGTGAAGGTAAATACTTGTGATTACCATTGGGTTTTAAGCTCAGTTTATGCTAGTCTACAACTTGATAAATGTCTGGATCTTTGGAATCATCTTAGGTTGTTATCAAGAAGCAAGAACTCACAAGGGAGAGACTGCACCCCTTTCCGTCGGTAGCTCTTTTGGTTTCCCAAGGATAGCGGTAGCTGGGGCAAAGCCCGCTTTCTTCGCTCGGCGAATGAGAGAGAAAGAGGAAAAAACACGTTCTTTCTTTGCGAGATTTTGAAAACAGTTTTTGAAAAAAAAAAAAAAGAAGGAAGTTTTGAAAACGGTTTTTGAAAAGCTTTTTTTTGAAAACGGTTTTTGAAAAGCTTTTTTTCAAAAACAGATTTTGAAAAAAAAGTTGTTTTCAAAAAATGGTTTTTAAAAAATATCGTTTTTTCAAAACTTTCATTTTTCAATCTTTTTAAAATAAATATTGTTTGAGCGGCAAGGTTGTGTTTTGGACTTAGAAATTTTTTTCAAAGAGAGGAAAAGAGAGAGATGGCTGTAAAAGGATATTTTCGTCAACAAAAATCGCAAATCTCCCACCTAACGGTAATGTAACATAAGGGATCACAATGGATAACTATTATAGATGAGGGGGTTAGTTTGGATGATTTCAAACGTTAGGGGGTCTCCGTGAAAAAGAGGCATAGATGATGGAGTCTCTGTGGAATTTAACCTATCTTAGACTTGTTTTCTTTGAGTGTTTAATGATTGATTCCCTTGAAGGCTTGTCTTCTTCACTGATGAAGAAATGTAAAGACCCGAAAAATTTAATTACTTTTTGAAAATAAAAGTTGGGGTTTTGTGAGGAATGTTGAAAAATATTAATTGGCTAAGTGTTGGTTTGAAATTAGTAGGATGGGGTCACATTTTATATGCACAAGTGATATTTGGGTGTGAGATGTAATACACAACAGGAAGAAAGGACTATACGCAGCAGAGGAAAGACAAAGCTGACCCAGGCCCCAAGTCATACTTATTTGACGGACGAAGAAAATCCCATGTTTTAGTGTATGGTGTAATCCAATCATAAAAATAAGGGTTATAATATGTAGTGTATGGGGGAATTTTGCAAAAAAAACAAAACATAACTCTCTCCTCTCCCTCCCCACCCGACCGACCCCTCTCTCTCCTCTCTCTCTCCTCCATTGTTACACCTTCCAAGCTCAAATCTCTCCCTCCTCTCTTGACCACTTCAAGAATCAAAGCTATTTTCACGTTCTACGCGCCGTGGGGAGCTCGGTTCACCTTGGATTCGCACTGGAAGCTCACATTTCGGAATTTGGGGTTTTCTACACCTAGGGTTTCACTTTTCTTCATTTGTCAAGCAAATCCTTGAGGTAGGGGAACAATGTCTACGCTCTCTAGTTGTATGCTTGTGATTTATTGCACATATCTCGTTCTAGCTTTCAATTTCATTGAGAATCATGTTTTCCCCAAATTGTGTGGGTTTTCCCAACTTAGATTCTTTGATCTATGAAATTACTTGTTGATTGATGAAATTGGGAGTGAAATTGACCTCCCTCCATGCTTAATTGTTGCCTAGCATCTCTAGTTTGAGCCTAAACTATCTCATTTGTAGTTGGGTTGAAATTCCACACTAGAGGTGAAAATCTGCACTGTTTACTGTTCATATGTTGCTGTCCTGTATTTTCCAGCTGCTGCCCCTGTCTTTTAGGTGGCATTCGGCCACCCTTTGATGTCCGTTTGGTCCCCGATTGCTCACTCCTTCATATATTCGACCAATGACATCATTTTCACCCATGTTTTGACTCAAGAACTATGATTTTATAAATAAATATGTCATCTTGTGTCACATGAACGTTGTTGGTTTTTAGAAAGTGTGTGTGGGTGTGTGCGTAACCCATTTTATCGAAAGGTGTGAAATGGTGAAATGAACTTGGAGAAAGTGGACTTGTTATAAAAACTGAATGAAATGTTTGGGAAATGAGATGTTTCAAACCAATGTCATCACTTGGTGAAATTTTTGTAAAGGCACGCGGAGCCTATGGAATCCGGCAGGGGCACGCGGAGCCCATGGAATGCGGCAGAGGCACGCGGAGCCTATAGAATCCGGCAGAGGCACGTGGAGCCTATGGAATCCGGCAGAGGGATTAAATCCCTAGTATTAATGAAATGATGATTTTCTTCAATGAAAGAAGTGAGAAATGAGATTTTGAACTATCCATTGTGTTTTGTCGAAACTCGATATGTAAACTTGATTTTTGACTTGTGTGATGAACTTGGATAGTTGGGTGAAATAAAATGGATACTTGGGTGGTGTTTGGGTACTTAGAAAAGACTTTGAACACATGGGTTGTTGGTGGATACTTGACAATCTTTTGGGTACCTTGATGCTTTCAAAATCCTTCCTCTATGATTTGAATACTTGTACTCACATATGAATATCCATTTGACATATCTTGCCTCCATGTGCATGCATCATATTCATACACCTAGCGGTAGTAGAATAGTTCTCCTACGAGCACATGTGCTCACCCTATCATTTTTTCAGGTACCCAGCTTTGATTGTGCATGGTTTGAAGTGCATGACTTGGATGATGAGCATACATGACTTGGAGTTATTTTATTCATCTACTATGCATTACTTTTTGGGGAGATGATAATAATGTAACTTTAATCTTTTGATTATCTTTTTGACATTGAACTTGTAATAACTTATGGGATATTATTTGATTTCACCTTTGGGGTAAGGGTGCCCGAACATTTGACTTATGAGATATTATTTGATTTCACCTTTGGGGCAAGGGTGCCCAAACATTTGATAGCCAATGAGCTAAGGATGTACTTTATTTTATGGAAACCCTTTGGGATGAATTTATGGAAATCTTATCATTTGACTTATTTATTGTTGAAATTCCTTTATTTAAGTTTTGAAAAAATGAGGGCGTGACAACTCTTCTTTTAAATGGCCAGGAACAAATCCAAGTGAATCTTCCAAAATCAGCTCAAACGTTCACCATATTAATTTCTCTATTTTCCCTTTCGGCACAATGGTAAGAAATTAAATATGTGCAACTTGATCTGGGCACAAAGTCAACAAATGTATACAAAAATATCTTGTAATGATCAGACAATATATAAAACAAATATGTCTACACAAACTTTAGGATTACATATGAAGTCTGAAATCTTTCAAGTAGCCCAACGAATATTTGGCATAATTGCAAATTCCCCATTTTTGAACTTGGGACAGAAAGATTACTAATTTAAATTAAGCCTGCAAGTTTCAAATTGTCAGAGGAAAAATAAAATTGCAAGATATTTGGCATAATTTGATTGATGAAAGTCCATAAGAAATTTTGTAGTCCCATGATTAAATCAAGAGACAGAGTAGAATAGAAACAAAGTATAGCAAATAGATCACGAACAGACTACTCTGTATTGAATACTATTGAAGTCATGGGATCCCTCCAGGGGTCCCATCCGAGTAGGGATGGCAATTTCCCCATATCCAATGGATATCCGCTCCGCCCCGCTTATATGGACACGGAGTTTATCCAAAAATTTCTCCAATAGTAGCGGGTATAGTGGGATTTAAAAAATACCCGCTCGGATATGGAACGGGTATGATTTTGGTATCCCCACCCCCGAATCCCCGTACCCACCCCATCTCCGCTCCGCACCCGGTTATATATACTATATACATTATATCTATATATGTATTTTTATTTTTATGAATATAGGTAAAAAAGAATCTTGAGTATTATTTACTTATAGAAATAATTAAATGTAGAGCAAATCATGTCAATTACTACCTATTATAAACTACTTAATATTCTAAGAATATTACTACAGATCTAGTTCCTAAAAGAAATCTCAAAAACGTCTAGGTAAATTTAGGTTTTCTATATATTGACAGCTTAATATACCCAATGCCATTAGACTAATGCAAACTAAAACTTGTTTTGTTCTTTCGTTTTAATTTTTTTAATTTGTTGCCTTGTTGGTTTGTTGCTTTATGAACTTAGAAATTGATGTTTGCTTAGATTGGCTTTTTATTAGACTATTGTTCTTTATTCAACATTAGTGTTAGAATAAGATAATTTGAAGTTTTTTACTTTATATTTTTGTTGGTTTCATTATTGACTTCTTATATATTTTGGTTTGGATATGGTTACATTTGGGGATACATGTTTACGTATAAAATTAACACATCCAGTAATTACTGACACGTAATTAGAAATTCCAAACGTTGGAAACGTGTCATTAATGAAAAACACTAGAATATTAGTTTATAAGTAGATCAATACGATGTCGTATTGTTCTCTAGTTTAAAAGGCAGTTATCGACAGTTATAGCCAGGAAATAAATGGAGAAGTGGACTTCGAAACCACACTTCAAACTGCTAGAAAGCATGAACTTCATGTTAATTACACGTGTAAAACTGGGCAGTTGATAGTTGAAACAATTACACATGAAACAGATCGTGCAAGGAAGTTATCTTTTGAAATTAATCATGTGCAAAATGTGATTTGAAGGAATAACTATGCAGATTCAAATTCAAATGTTTCTGAAAGAAATTCGAAGTGATTCAAGTTCAAATGCTTTTGGAGGGAAGAAACAATCTTTTGAAATGAAATGATAAAGTTCGAAGTCATGAGATCAGGCGGGAAGTTCAAATTGCAAGCAAGGCCTATAAATAGAAGAAATTGAAGAGTGAAAAGCCCCCGGGCAAATCTTCAACAAACAACAAAAATGATGCTTGGTTTGTTCTTTGATAGTTAGAATTGTAGTTTTAGGAATTTGACTCAGTTTGAAGTAGTTTAGGAAGTAGATGAAGGTAGTATTTGTAACAATCCAGCGTTCGAAGTTCGTTTTGTCTTTCTATTTGAAGTTGAAGAAGATTTCGGAGTAAGTCTACTTTTGATTTCTTAATCAAAGTACCTTGTTTCTTTATTGTTCTTTAATTTCCTAAGTAAATTAGTTTGTATTTTCTTCACTTTGAAAGAAAAATCCTCTTAATTGAGGTAATTGAACCATTCCAACATTGTCGTCTGATTAGATTTGGATTTCCAAAGTTAATTTGAGAGAGTAGATTTAAAGGCTTTCTCTGGCACGCTCGCACACAATTATTTCCTGTTGCAAAGAAGTAAAAGAACCAAACAATACCCCGATATCCAATGGGATGTGGGTTTGGTTCTTTCTCTAATATCCCCAGTGGGGATTGGAGCAGGGATGGTAAAGGACCCCCTAATTGGGGATAGGTGCTTGCGCCCTTGGATTGTTTTCCAAATGTATTTCCCCAAGCGTAGGGTTTAGGCCGGCGGTAGCATCATAACCGGAAGTCCGGGTCGAGTCCTCAGAGACCGAATGCGCAGCGCGTGTTCATTTGTTTCGCGAGTGAAGGTTTAGCCTTAAAGCGGCAAACTTGGCGTTTGGAGTTTGTGGGTGGAATTCACTTAACTTCGTGAATGACGAGGAATTTAAAAAGACTAAATAAAAGAAGGCTAAGTCAAAGGGGTCACAACACCCATGCCTTAGGCCAATTCATTCTCCTCTAAAATAACCGGCTCGGGGACGTCGTTAAACAACCCCGAACGGAAGATTTGGTTTTTAAAATCATTCAACTAGAAATGGTGTTTATCAAAGATTAGGATTTTTGGTTCATTTGGCAAACGGCCGAATTGACATCGCCCTAAGCATCACACGTGCCAAGTAGATAAACTCTTGGCTACGTGTGATCAAAGAGATTAACAAACCCGAGCTTTGTTACATAAAATTAATCCTATCTCTTTGATTAACATGCATTGTTTGCATTATGGCGAGGAGAGTGAATCAACCTAAGTCACGGGGTGCTAATCACCCCACGACCGAGCCTATAACGACTACTCGATAATTACTAAGGAAAACATGCCTATTTTTATAAAGGAAATAAAGAACATGACAAGAGACTATATAAACTTGATTTTAATGGAGATACTAAGTTAGCCTACCTCTTTAATACTTTAGAAACTATCAAACAACCACTACAAACAAGTGTTTTCTAAGGAAATAGCAAGAAAATCAAGTGAACTAAATACTAGATGGAATTGAAAATAAACTAGATTAATGGCAAGGTCTAAGCAAGAGCAATATATTTAATAAACGTGAAATTACCGGTAAACAAACACTTACATGAACTAAACTAGAGAGAGAGACCTTGGAACCTCTTCCATGGAGGAGAGAGGGGAGAGCAAAATAAACTAACTAAATTAAAGAGTCTGGGATCAATGAGAAGAAGAGAGGAGAGGGTATTTATTCCTCCTATTTTTCTCTCTCTAACAAAGTCAATAAAGCTCTCACAATTTACAAAAACTTGCCATAAATAGAAGGTGCAAAAAGTACACAGAAATTGCTGCTCGGGTGTTGTTTGGATCGATCCAACTTTCTTTGGATTGATCCAAATATCACTGTGAAGTTTCGTCCAAAGTTGGATCGATCCAACTTTCTTTGGATCGATCCAAAGAAAGTTGCTGGGGAATTCTTGTGAAGTTGGATCGATCCAACTTTCTTTGGATCGATCCAAAAAGGCCTGTTGGAATTTTGATGAAACTTGGATCAATCCAACTTTCTTTGGATCAATCCAAAGAGGTTTGCTGGTGAAATGATGAAACTTGGATCAATCCAAGTTTCTTTGGATCAATCCAAGTTCTCCTAAGCTTGAACTTCATTCCTTTGATCACTCCACTTGAATTACGCGCTTCCGGATTTCTTCCAATGGAGTCAAATGAATCATGTGACACTCGGGGGAGATGAACCGCGGTCTGGTGAGTGCTTGTTCAATCCCGGACCCCACCGGGAGTTTTTGTGAACGTGACACATGGCTTCCAAGCACCAACTTTTTCGCATTCCCGGGCCTCGACCAAATCGTCGTTTCGTGGCTCGTGAGGCCCGGTGTTGGCGTGCCATGGGGCACGGGGCCCTCGCTAACGCGGCACGGTTCTCAATGCACACAACACGCGCTCAATTCCCACGTTTATCCTGTAACTTACAAAACACGCGCTCAATTCCCACGTTTATCCTGTAACTTACAAAAAACACCACTACACGCATATTAACCAAATAAAGTGCGAAATCGCGTGTGTGTGTGAGCAAAATAGGCCAGATAAGCCCCAGATATATACAATATTGGGGGTTTATCAATAGGAGATAGAATAGAGTCCCCCCCGGCCCAAACCCGACCCGTTGCCATCCCTACATCCGAGCTCCCGCCTAGCCTCGCCTAGCCTTGACAAAGAATAAAAGGCACATATTAAATTGCGAACTCCCTTGGGTGCTCCTGCCTGGGTAAAACTCCACTGGCCAAAAAGTTAAATATCAAATAAGTGGGCTTACCAATAGAATTTTCGGGAAATCCCAAGCCGCCCCTACTTTTTGTGGGGGCTTCCATCCAAACCCAATTTTGACTTTCACTCCTTCCTAGGCCTTGCCACGCGTGAGAGGGTGTTATACAATAAATGACGTCAATTGCCCAGAGTATCTCCCTCTCTCTCCTCTCCCTTTTTCTTCTGATGTGGTTTTCTTCATAAAGTGTAGTTGAAATGACTACACACCTTTTTGCTAGTAAAATCTAAAAGCATTAGATTTTGTTGTCTACAGATCAGATGGATCAGACATCTATCTACTCTGTACCATAAAGACATCTGTGAATAAAAGATCAAAACGTAAAAGATCAATAATCGTCTCCCTCCTCTCTTTCTCTCTCTACTGCCATACTCTCTCTCCTCTTTCTCCCTCTCTATTCTTTATACTTTTTATTTTTTGAAAGATTAAATATTTATAACTTTTAATTTATATATCCGATTTTGAAATTTTTTTTTTGTAAGAACCTACTCGACAAGATGTATAAAACAAGACCCATATTAGATATGAAATTATGCGCAAAAACAAAATTAAGTTTTTTGGAGGGTGTGAATTTTGCAGTTGAGCTATGTGAATTGTGTATTTTGGAGAGTGAGTTGTGATGTGTGAATTCTGTATTTGAGGGTTCTAAATTCTTCCATTTTGGAATGTGTGAATTATGCATTTGAGGGTGTGAATTGATTATTTTAGGAAGTAAGTTGGGACGTGTGAATTCTGCATTTAAAGGTTGTGAATTCTTCTGTTTGGAGGGTGTGAATTCTACATTTTAGGGGTGTGAATTTTTTCTTCTTGGGGTGTGAATTGTGTATTTTGTATTTTGGAGAGTGAGTTGTGAGATGTGAATTCTTTCATTTTGGAGGGTGTGAATTATTTAGAATGATTGTGAATTCTTAATTAATGGGTATAAAATGACTTTTTTTTACATGTACAAAATTTCATATTCAAAATGCATCTTGTTTCAAAGATTTCATCGAGTAGATTTCAAATATGTAATTTTTATAGAAAAATGAATGTACACAACAAAAGTTATTTTATTTTAAAGTCTAAAATAAAAAGTAGTTTCAAGTAATTGATGAGAACATCTGCATGCATGAGTAGGTATATATACAAGGAAAGCAAGGTGGAGATTGGATGAGAGTACTGCATACATGTGATGATGCAGGAGTAGGTCGGGTCAGTGATGATGACACGGGTCAGTAGAGAGAGAGTGATGATGACGCGGGTCAGTAGAGAGAGAAATAATGTTGATGCGCGCGTGGAAAAGACTTTAATGAACAAATATTGACATGCGGTGGGGTTGGATGGAAACACCAAGACCAATTGGGGCCGGCCAGTAAGAACCCCTAGAATTTTCATAATGGTCCAAGGCTAAATAATGGCAAGGCCCAACACAATTATAACATAGCCCAACAGTTATTACAAATACTTTCAATAACAATCAAATTGAACTTAAATATTTTATCAACATAATTGGAATACATTAAAACAAAACATCATCATCCAAACTCAAATCCCTAAAAATAACTCAACAGACAACATTATTTGTGCTCATCTAGTTTTTTTTTGGGTCATTATTAATATCTTTTAGTTTTGCATCAATGTTATATGGATTACTAATTCGTATCAACCGGAGGAATCTAAAAAATAAAGGAATAATTAGTCATAAATACACAATATTTTGCTTATTTGAAGGGAAGGACAAAGAACTTTTGCAATCAAACATAAAGACATTGTTTGCAATTATGATTTAATAAAAGGATAAAACACGCCCACTCTCCCTTTATTTTGGTCACAAATACCCTCACTCCCTAAAAGAGACTCTCTCAACAACGACTCTCTCTCTCTAAAAGAATTGAATCCTCACGACCCATTGCCCTCTCTCTAGATATATTTCCACCACTACTTATTTTGCCCAATAGAATCAAATCTCCTTCCTGTATTCCAATCCTTCCTCTGGGTCTGTCCAAATAGCGGGCTCTAAATGATGATGGGCACTATACACATGAAACATGATAAAACCTCCTTGTTCCCGAAAAATCATTTGGTGGCGTCGGGTCACCATCTACAACACATTTTCAGCCACCACTGAATATTAACTCCTCCCTCCCAAGCACATCGAATAATAACTCCCTCCTACCCAAGCACATCGTTATTCTTTTACAACTTAAGGTTTGTTTTTTGCTCCCATATTAATTATACTATTAAATCTATCTAAGAAGCCTATCTATTTGTGTTCTGTTGAACTTTATGTTCGAAATTAGAATCTTTAAAAATTAGTGATATCTCACTAATTTTTTTTATCGCTGGAAGTGGTCGGCCAAAGGTGGGGTGGTGGTAAGCCGGAGGTGGGGTGGAGATTTTTTTGAATTTTATGTTTGAAATAAGAATTTTAAAAAAATTAGTGACATCTCACTAATTTTTTTGGTCGCCGGAAGGGGCCAAAGATGGGGTGGTGGTCGGCCGGAGGTGGGGTGATAATTTTTTTGAATTTTATGTTCGAAATTAGAGTTTTTAAAAATTGGTGACATCTCACTAATTTTTTTGGTCGCCGGAACTGGTCGGCCAGAGGTGGGGTGGTGGTTGGCCGGAGGTGGGGTGATGATTTTTTTGAATTTTATGTTCGAAATTAAAATTTTAAAAAATTAGTGACATCTCACTAATTTTTTTGATCGCCGGAAGTGGTCGGCTAGAGTTGGGGTGGTGGTCGGCCGGAGGTGGGGTGGAGATTTTTTTGAATTTTATGTTCGATTACAAAAGTTCGTTGTCCTTCCCTTAAAAAATGTCAAATGTTTTGGATTTTTGGCTAAGTGGCCCAAAATAAAAAACTATGAACCAGACTAAATTGTTTTTGAATAAAGACAAAAATAATTTACTCCCTATGTCCCTTTTTGTTTGTCATTTTTTGATAATCGTGTCAGTTTTCGATCGCTTATATCTTTTAATATCGATCTCCAAATATATGCAATATGGATCTTGTTTAATAGTTCACGATTAATTCTATTATACAAAGTTTTTAAAATGGTGAAGAACATTATAGATTGAAAGATATAAGCAATTTAAGGCGTATCAAAAAATAGAATAATTGACAAACAAACTGGGACGGAGGGAGTAGTAAACCTGTCTATTTTAGATTATATTTGTCTTTAGTGAATTCTTTTAAGATACTAATCATAATTTTTTGCTTTTTAAATTCCCTCTTGTGGAGACGAACCAACAATCTAAAAAAAAATTGACACAAAACTAATAAATGCAAAAAAAAAAAAAAAAAAGAACGAAAAAATAGTCTAAATAGATTGCCAAAACACCCAGAATTCATCTCATGCCAATGGGAAGAAAAATGTTCTCAGCTCATTCACACCGTAGAAACCCTCGTTGCATGGGGTCCATTCTTTTGTCTTTTTAATTTTTTGTGTTTGGTTTCTTTTTCTAAAGTTTTGTTAGATATGCATTGTATTTTTTGGATTAATCATCTGTCTCGACGAGAGGAGTCTAAAAGTAAAAAATTATAACCAAAATAAAAACAAGTTCACTAACGATGAAAAAAGTACCAAACAGTTGCCTTTTTGTCTAAAGTATCGTCTTTTATGAATTTTTTCACCTTTAGTCTACATTTTTATACTTTTCTGATTCCTCTAGTCGAAACAAATAATTAATCCAAACGGGGTATTTTTGTTAATTCATGGACCTTAGACTTCAAAACAATTTCATTAATGGACTCAACACCTAACCATCTAGCTTGGTCTAGAAATCCTATCGGACACTTCTTTTTCACTTTGGCTGATTTTCTGTTACCACTATTGTTAGAACAACCTAGAAGAACGCCTAACTAAATCAAATGTTTGAATAAACTCGCTTCATTGTTCAAGCATCAAAAAAAAAAAAAAAAAAAGTCTTTTTTAGGGTTGTCATCAATCAAGGATAATCCAAGGGAAATAAACTCACATCGAGCATATCCAACCAACCCTTAATTTCTTCAAAATCATTGTCCAAATCTTCAAATGAGTTGTCCAACCATTCTTCATTTCTTCCCTTCAGAACGAAAAATCAATTTTGATTCTTCTGTATGAAGAACCCTCCAAATTATGAAGAATATTCTTCATATGTACCCAATAAAACATGTACATAGTGATTAAATAGCGATAAAATTAGTACCTTAAAAAGGATTAACAGTATCGTTAAAATAAAACCAATGTATAATGTAGTGGGCCGAAATCTGGCAACTCAAGTGGGGCTCGGTTGATGAGCCCAAAAGGGTTTGGGCCCAAAATGATCTCCAGGCCAGACAAGGAGCAAAGTATCTTGGGCCGACCGAGCCATACCCGTCCGAGACGAACCGATGTCTCGGCCGGCAAACTATGGACCGGACGGGTCATCCGAGACGGGTCTTACCCGAGATGGCTTGGAAGGATGATCCGAGATATCGGTGACGTCCTCTATGACGTCACCCGAGGCAGTTAACGCTCGTAACAAACTGGGGAGGGCCCATGTGCATGCTACAGCTGTTCCCACGTCATCATGACCTATGCCGAGCGGTTACGCCACATGTCGCAGCCGTATTGGAGGAAGCATGCATGCGATGCTTGTGAGGCCGATTCGTGATGCTCGGTGACGTCACCCGAGCCGAAATGACGGGCTTGCCCCTGTACTTGAGAAGCCTATATAAACGAAGCGAAGAGGCCGTAATAAAAAAACAACACTTTCTCTCTCTAAATTTACTCTCTCAATACGTCTTTCTTCTCCGATCTCTCACTAGATTGTCGGAGTGCCTTCCCTGGTCACATTCCGGCCAGGTTGGGTGCTAACGGCGTGTGCTAAGTGTGCAGGGGGCTCCAGAGAAGAAGACTCACCACCAACTCGTTGTTCACTCGGGTCAGGAATCACAAGAGAAGGCTCATCGGATTTTGAGGACACCACATATAACATTTATCATAGTGAATAAATAGTGATAAAATTGGTACCTTAAAAAGGATTAACGATATCTTTAAAATAAGACCAATGTTGGATATCTTTGATAAATGTTAAATAATATATTAAAAATTCTGGAGAGAAAATAACAGATGATTAAGTTTTGACTTTTGAGTGTTTATTTGAAAAATGAGGATAGAAAAGAGTATTGTGGACAGAAAGTTGAATTCTTCAAAAAATCTTTTTCAGTTAAGGTTAATGATATTAAAAGACATTGCTGAAACTGAAAGTAGTTTCAAGAAATAATAAATGTATCATAACATAATTGTATCTCTCAGGCCCAGTCGAGCGAGTAATGAAGTACACCGAAGTACCATAACATAAGAACTGAAAAGCAAATAAATTACATAAGAACTGCCAAGTTGTTCTATATTTGAAGGACAAGTCAATCTAGCTGATTGCAAATGCAAAATAACCATTCCTCTTGTAACATATAATTACATCTCATGGGAAGAAGGGGATAGTCATAGATATCACTAGATTTATCAGTTCTGGTGCACAAACAGCTTTTCTCAAGAAAACAACCTTTGGAAAATCGAAACCCTTGCTTATAGCATCTATTCATCGTGATTGAGATACAAGCCATATAGCGTCTATTCTTAAGAAACAGCATCTATTCATCGTGATAGAGGTACAAGCCAAGGCCAAACCGAGCACATGCTCTGCAAAAAGCTATCTCCTCTGCAGCAGCAACAGGATCTAGACTGCTACCAGATGATACTGTCCCACTTGATTCGCGGTGTGCCTGGGTCAGTATGATTTAGTCAAAAAAAATTAACCAATACTATAGGCCACAGGTGGTTTTAATGCAGCTAGCTTGCAAATAGGAAATCCCCAACATAGAACAAGACGACGAAGTATACAATTACAAGTGGTACAGTTGAAAGCAAGGCGTCCAACTGTTGATCAAAATGAATGCAATCTTAGGTTGCTTGCGTTGCCAGCTCATAAAGGTGTTCACTTTCCGTTGTGGAAAACCAATACGGGCGGTCGTGGGGTCAACTTTTGATATCTAATGTAGTCCCCAAAACCAAAACCAAAACCAAAATGAGTATGGGATTCTTTCGACCCTAAGTCAGGGTAGCCCCTTTGAGGAAGTTGCAGAGGATGTAAAATGCATGGAGAAATTTTTGAGTGCCCGGCGGGTACCACGTGGCGCCTTACGTGGTTCCAGCAACGCCCCATCACAACCGTCCAAAAGTGTTATCAATGGTCCGGATTTTAAATTAACTCTTACCGGTAAGAGTTGATTTAAAATCCGGACCGTCCAAAAGTGTTTTGGACGGCCGAGATGCACGACGGATACTGCCACGTGGTCTGCTCGGCACTGAAAATTTTCTCAAACTGCAAGGGAACAATTGCCTGGTAGGTAAATTTCCAGACAAGAAGTCCTACAATGCTGTTAATAAACTACATTTCCCACAGGAAGTGGGTAAGAAGGGTCTGATTAATGTCATGGGAAATGATAGGGGCTTATTCTTTCTTGAATTTAAGGATTATGAAACCTGGCCAAGTCCTCAGAAAGGACCATGAAACTTTGAGGCAGGCATACCGCATATGAATATGTGAATATGCAGAAATGGCACACCAAGTTAAGCATATGCTATCTAATGTTCCGTGACATTAACTATATCAAACTCTTCTCTTTTTTAATTTTTTTAATTTTTTATACTGAGGTTCAACCCTCACACTTACGCCGAGCAAACAAAAAAAAGATTACATAATGTTCCATTACCATACTATAGTTCCAAGGGCCGTTGATTTTGCTTAGTTTTGCCCACAAGCCTCGTTGATGACTCCCGGCCTAATTTAAACATTATTTAGGAAGTGTAGCGCAGAAGGGAAGTTGATATATCTCAATAAACTACAGCAATGGACAATGACTGCAGAATGAAATAGCTGAATTAGCTTACAACACTAAAAAGTTCTCGCGAAAGATAAAGATCCATTGTACCAATACGTTATAGATCTCAAAATTACATGCCTTCTATGTACCTAAAGTTACATTACCTACAACTGAAAAATCCACCATTTCTTTAACTTCTTATAACAGACAATTCAAGCTATTAAATATCTAGGGCAAACTTCAGTTTACCCCCATGTGGTTTGAGCCATTTGCGGCTTACCCACTTATCATTCGAAAATCACCACATAACCCATGTCGTTCGTGGACTTAAAGCCCACCACCAACAGTAAGGGGTTTTTCAAAACAGACTCCCAATACCCTCACTGCTGCTGCTTTTCTATAAAATTACCTACACAGACACATGTACAATATACAGTTATATGTACAGGTCACTCCATGGATTGCATACCATCTTCCTTCTCCATGGCTATCATCAGTCTACACAACTATAATTTTGAATTTACTAGCCCAGCACCCATCGCTTATCACTTTGAAAAGTAAGGCAAAGGAACTCACCACAACAAATCTTAATTGGATCTCTACAAAACGGCCATAGTGTATGTTCGGATGAGCCAAATACTGATTTGTGTAAAAATCAGACCCCAGTTTGTGTATCTTGAGGGTTCAGTTCTCAGTTGATGATGGCGACGGGGCCGGTGGAAAGGATGAGCTCCCTTGGCTAGGGTTTTCCATTCATTGGTGACAGTAGTGAAGTTCTATAAATCTCTCTACTCGTTGTGCGGGTTCACGAGGGGTAAATAGGGGGAAGGGAGGTTAGAGGAAGAGATGGTTTCTAGGTGTGATGTGGTAGTGACTGGTGATGGATGGAGAGGTAAGGAGGTTAGGTACGGGCTGGTGGTTGGGTGTCGGACGACGTAGGAAGAAGGGGGGGCGTGGGGTAATGCATTTTATAAGTTCGTTGAACCATAAGCGCTTTTTGAAAATGATGAAGCTATAACGCTCTCAATATTTGCACTTGACATACACCTAGCATCAAGTTTGCCAAAAAATTGTACCACTGTCCATAAACGGGTACATTTGTTGTTTCCAAAAGAGAAGGGGGTTATCTGGACATGGCCCAAAACCAAAAGATGGAAAACGGAGTTCTCCGAAATATCTGACATGAAACTTCTAGAATCTAAGTTTGAGACCGGTGTTCGTTTATCTTCGATACATTTACTACGATTAGCATAAGGCGAAAACGAGGGTTTCCAAATAAAGAGTTCAATGCATTATGTTTGGAATGAATGGTCCACCTTAATGTCCTATGTTACTTGATCAGTGATGTAATTGGTCATTATCTTGGGTAAGCCTTGCTGTGTGTGGGAACAATATAGACATGCAATAGCAGCAACAGATTGAAGTAAGAGTCACACCTCCCCATCAGAACCTCTTATGGTCACACGGTATACGACAGTCACACTTCCATTGTCAGAGAAAATAACATCACGTACTTCCCCACACCAACCTGAAAAAGAAAAAAAAAAACCTGAAATCAGATGAATCTGAACATTGTAATGAGGATAATAAGGACATGCCAGGCGTCAAAAAAGTTCTAGAAGACAAAATAAAAAATTCAGAACACCATTGCAGAAGTTAGCTGAAGAGACTACATTGAACAACTATACCCTATAAAAGGGAGATGATTATTGGCTTTATGGTATAACACAGACACAATGTCAACAATAGCCAGGAAAGTTTACTTGCACATGCATGTTCACTAGGGAAAAATTGAGTTGTACAGTGTAGAAGGGTGAAAATATTGGAAAAGTTGCAAGATTCTCAAAGTAACACATGCAACGAAAAAAGATGTGACAAAGACAAAAGACCTTTGACCTCAAGAACATTGACCCTTTGACCTCGAGGCCATTGATCATGAGAACGTTGCCACGAAAAAACCCTCGAACCGCGAAGGCCCATGCCCGCATGACATCCAACCGCCGGACCCATGGGCCGGCAGACCCATCACCGCTGGAGTCACGCAACCGCTGGACCCATGGCCCGGCAGACTCATCACCGGTGGACACTTGGACTTGCTAGACCTCCTTAACGCGCAACATCAACTGGTGGCCTCTTGGACCCGCTGGAGCTTTGAACCACTCAAGCCGCTGGAGCCTCATGATCGGATGACCCATTTGGCCCCAAGCCCAGATACCGCGTGGCCCACTTGACCGCTGGACCATCATACTGCAAGAGCATCAACCGGTGCTCCCCAAACCGGCAGACCTCCAAGCCGCTGGAGCTTCTCGACCGGCAGACCTCCATACCGCATGACCCTTGGACCCGCTAGATGAACAGGCCACTGGACCCCTCGAACCGTTGGGCCTTGGGGCCATTGAACCTCTTGACACTTATTTCAATAAATAAAGTTAAAAGTAAAGGTTTTGCGATTATTTTAGTTTCTTTACCTTAATTTATTTAATGAAAATAAGCAAGTACCCCCCTTTCGGGAAAAATGGCATTGCCAGAAAATTGAAATTGAAAAACAGCACATTTTCTGCCGAAGAAAAAAGCTGAAAACCCTCCCATATAACTATGAGCCATCCAATTATACCATTGGACTTGGAAAAATCCAAGGAACAATTACCATGACCTTTTATCGAGCAAATCGATACTTTCCGAAAAAGTAATTTTGTCCATACTTAGCCAGGTTTTTGAGAGACATTTGAGCGACATACAAAGGTACATCAATCAAGAGGTAACCCGAAGGTGTCACTACCTGTATTGCTCGAGTTTGGGCAAAGAATACTAAGAAAAAGAACCATGAACCAAGACGTGGCCTGATGGCACCGCAGTTGATGTGGCCTGACGGTGCCGTGGCGGGCGTCTGCCAAGTTTGGGTAAGAGACACCGGTAGGGGACCGATTGTGATTCCCCGAAGATGTGGGGCATGACGCAGAGCGACGTTGGCCCTCCAAAGATGATTTGACCTGGACAATGTGTTCCACCCCAGCCGAATTGGTTGGACTAAGGGGAGGCCATTTAGAGGCTTGGTCTCGGTGTTGGCACAACCGAGGAGGTCATGATCGCGCTGCTCACGCAATGATGGCAATGCAGAGCCAAGTCTTGGCTTGGCGGCTAGGAACAAGGGTTCATCACAGAGAGGCACTCATGCACCCGCAAGACCACCGCGGGTGCCGCAGCCTGACAATACAGAAGTAATATTCATGCACGATTTGTGCGACGGGTGTCTAGAGTTTATTAGTCCACTTGACCCAGAAAGAGAGGTCAAGTGGCCTCCAAATAGGGCATTCTCCCCACATTTTAGGGAGGACAATTAGACGGATCCAAAGGCGATTCTCTGGAGAGAGACATTCATTCTAGAAAGAAGTTGTGCTTGATTCCTGCTCTAATTAGGGTCAAATTCTTGCCAAGGGTTCTTCCTTACTATTTTGCCTTGTTCTTCACCTGTCCCTAGTTTTCACTCAATCCCTACACTCTAATCGTTCATTATCCTAATTCCTAGCTGATTAACGCTCAATGTACGAACTCAAGATTTCTCACATCTTACAAACAGAATTACAATAGAATTAAGGATACGAAGAAAAGGCTTTAAATGAAGGAAAAGTATATTCACCCCTTTTAGCTCTTAGACTCTCACAAAGGGGGAGTGGAAGTGTTATACATGATACTACGGTTGCACCAATTTTATTTAAGTATCTTGGAGATAGATAGTCTCCTTATATTGGTTATCTAATATTGTTTCATACTTTCAATATTGGTTTTTTTTTTTTTGAAAGGCAAAGAAAATTTTATTAATATTTGAAAATAATATAAAGACTAAAAGGACAAGGAATGATGGCATCGTATCCTAAACGAAGTAAAGAACAGTCCTATGCCCATCCGAGACCCAAACCCTAGGTCAGCAAGAAGCCAACCCAAGGAACACCCAAAGGGCCGAAGCCCAACACCTAAAGGCCTAAGCTCAAAGAAGAGCCAAACCGAATACATCAATAAGCCCAACACCTGGCCTAGCCCAAAAGAGCAAACAAGATAAAGCTTTGAAGCCCAAATAGAGGCCCGCAGCAAAAACCTAATCCTAACCCCAACCCAAGCCAGTTAGACACCGAATGTCACTGCAGCCCCCAAATCTCCGACTACCAGATCAACGAGAACCACCGTCCACAATGCCGCCACCACCACCGGAGGTGCTAGATGGAAAACTAGAAACAGGCCACCACAACCACCAAAACTGCCACTAAAGCCGCAATGATACCCACTATGCCGTTAAGCCACAACCGATTAAAACTCGAGAACGATAACCAGCGGGGCACTGGTGCAACAGAGGCAGAGACGATAGCAACAACACAGAAACCAGCAACCAAATAGGTGGTACAAAGAACCACAACAGCCATAAGTGACGAGATCCGGCCAAAGTCAACAAAATCTGGACGTCAACGGTCACCAAAGAAGCCTGTCGCCATTAAGCCCGAACCCAGTGTCACGCATCAGTGAGCCACCATCGGTAACCAAGATGAACCAGGGTCGGAAGCGTTTAGCACAAGAACGGAGGAGAGAGGGAAGAAAGAGGAAAGGAGAAACCCACCGCCGATCCTCCAGGAGATCCCTGCCGCCGAACACTCGCGCACCCCTACAAAAAAAAAGCAAAAAGAAGATGGAGGGAGGGAGAGGGAGAGAAAGGGAAAGAAGGGAGGAAATGGAGGAGAGAGCCCGAGGGGGGGCCCCCGCGGCCGGCGGAAACCCTAAAATGGGAGGTAGCTGAAAAGGTTTCTAGAGGGAGAAAGTAGAGAGAAGGAGAGAAGATTATTTATAGTATTATTTTCTTACTCTCAATATTGGTTTGAGTCTACATAGCAGCGTCTTTGAGCTCGGCTGAATATAGATGACGTAAGCTATCAAGATATGAACAATTTGTTGCCCTTTAGGCTTTAGAGGTAACACGAAGCGGGTGCGCGAACGGGAGTGGGAGCGGGCCCGGATGATCATAGAAGTGTGGGAGCGCCGTCGGGAGCGTGTAGGAAAAATTATTAAAATTAAAATTATATATTAATAAAATTATTAAAATTAAAATTATAACAAAAACTGATTGGATGAAGCCCTTCCGGGTATTTTTTTTGGATGAATCCTTCCAGTGGACCTTAAAAACACATTTTAAACACATCTAACGGTTTGGATCGTCGAAATTTGATCGGGAAGCATGAGGTCCTCACTTTATTTAAAATGAGGGATCCCTCATTAGAAGTTATATATATATATATATATATATAGGGTCCGGCTCTTATCCGGACTTTTAATTTCCGCACCTCGTGATCCAAAATTTTTTTTGACGATCCGATCCGTCCAATGTGTTCAGAAGGTGTTTTCAAGGGTCCACGCGGAAAATCTTCAAAAAAAAATATCGGGAAGGGCTTGATCCAAGCAGTTTTCGCAAAAAATATATATTTACATTTTTTGCGAAAACTGCTTGGATCAAGCCCTTCCCGGTATTTTTTTTTGAAGATTTTCCGCGTGGACCCTTGAAAACACCTTTTGAACACAGTGGACGGATCGGATTTTCCAAAAAAAATTTGCAACACAAAAAAACCCCATTTTTTCCTTAAATCCGGGAGTGTGGATAAGAAAATTTGCCTATATATATATATATATTGTAAAATATCATTAATTATTTAAATTTTTTTTTTGTTGGTTCTGGAAGGGGTATAAATGAAAAGAGCAGAAACTTTCAGGGGCTAAATTGATTAGAGCAGAAACTGAGGACTCAAATGAAGATATTGTTAATAGGAAGAGGTTGACCGTACTTATACTGAACTTGGAGTGTTGGACTAGTAGTTGTTGACCGTACTCATGTGCTACTTTACAGCACATCACCGATCAGTCACTTCAAAAAAGGCCACAACCGTTCGATCTTCTCTTCATCCAACGGATTACAAAAAAAAAAAGAAAAAAAAGAAAGAAAAGAAGAACAAAAAGCAGTCATCGTCTTCCTCTAATCCTCTATGCTCTCGCTGACTGAAACAAAAAGCAGTCGCAGAATTTCGACCGCACAGTCGCGGCCCTTGTGCCGTCGGAGGGTCAGCGTGCCCCTCTCTCTCTCTCTCTCTCTCTCTCTCTCTCTCTCTCTCTCTCTCTCTCTCTCTCTCTCTCTCTCTCTCTCTTCGTCTCTCTCTCTCCCTCCGTCGTTCCCATCTTCCTTTGGAGCGCGATCCCGTCTCATGGGTACGCGTTTTTTTTGTACACATACACATACACACACACACACACACACACATGTACACATACATATATGTATGTATGCATGCAATCCACTTCCTGTGGGATTCCACACTTTGTTAAAGTGTGGGACTCCCATTTCCGGATCAAATTTTGACAATTTGAACCGTTCAATGTGTTTAAAACGTGTTTTGAAGGGTCTACGCAAGGATTCGAATAAAAAAATAAATATATAAAAAAAAAAAAAGGAGGGCCTCATCCAAGCAGTTTTTTCATGAAATATATATATCTACGGTTTGTATGAAAAACTGCTCAGATCAAGCCTTTCCGGGTTTTTATTTATTTATTTATTTATTTATTTTTTATGAATCCTCATGTAGAACCCTTTAAAACACTTTTTAAAAGAATTGGACGGTTCGGATCGTCGAAATTTGATCCGGAAATGGGAGAATTGGGTGACTCCCACACTTTAAGAAAAGTGTGGGATCCCACATGTGAAGCTGGGTGTATATGTATGTATGTATGTACAGGTATATATTCGATGTATATATCTCCTCGTGTAAGTGTATATCTTACATATGTATATATGTGTGTCAGTGTGTGTGTATTGGTATGTAGCAGTACATAACAGTGTATATATCTTACATATCAAAGGAAACTGTATGTGTGTTAGGGCTGTCCAGCGGATCATCCGATCCGCTCAATCCGCCAAATTCGTCCAATCCGATCTGTCCGTTGACCCATCCGTGAATGTTCGGTTCGGTTCCGGATCGAGAATTTCTTATCTAGCGGTTCCGGATCGGATCGGATCCGTTCGATCCGCTCAATAATCCTTCTTAATCTGTCAAATCCACCCGATCCGTGAATGTTCGGTTCGGTTCCGGATTTTAAAAACCATAATCCGCTCTGAGCGGATCGGATCAGATCCGATCCGTCCAGATCCGATCCGTGGACACCCCTAATGTGTGTGTGTGTGTGTGTGTGTGTGTCTTACATATGTATATATGTGTGTGTATTGGTATATAGAAGTACATAACAGTGTATATATCTTACATATCAAAGGAAAGTGTATATATATATACACCGGCGATCCTGTCAAGGATCCCGGATTGAAGCCTTTTCGGTGTTTTGATGCTTTTAAAAATTGTTTTTGGGAAATCCGAGCCGTCCAATGTGTTCAAAAGGTGTTTTCCAAGGTCCACTCGGGAAATCTTCAAAAAAAAATACCGGGAAGGGCTTGATCCAAGCAGTTTTCGCAAAACCGTATATATATATTTTTTGAAAACTGCTTGATCAAGCCCTTCCCGGTATTTTTTTGAAGATTTCCCGTGGGACCTTGGAAAACACCTTTTGAACACATTGGGAGGCTCGGATCGTCAAAATTTGATCCGGAACTATGAATCCCGGATCCGGGATCCCGGACTAGATAAGGACTGTATATATATATATATATATATATATATATATATATATATATATATATATATATTCTTTGTCGCTGTGTATGTGTAACATATGTATATATGTGTGTGTATTGGTATATATCAGGACGTAACAATGTACATATCTTGCATATTAAAGGAAAAGTGTATATATATAAGCTTTACTGCATACATATGTGATATCTGATATAGTATTGCAGAATGACTTTTTGTGAGGAGGGCTGTACTTGCGACAAGTGGCGAAGAATCATTTGGTTGATTCGAGTTTTCAACTGAGACATGTGACACAATCTTATCACATTCCATAGATCTTTTTTCGAATTTTGAAGAACTAAATCTTGTTGAATCTTCTTCTTATTTTTCAAACCATAATGCAACATCTTGCCAACCGTGTTTTTTTTTTTTCACCTCTATCTATATTTGTATCTAGGTCATTATTTAAAGTAATAGGAGTATCAAACATGTTAATATTTAAAAAATGGCCCGTTAATCTCTGCCCGATTTGCACCTTTACGGTGTGAAGGAAACGTAAAGGAAAAAAAAAGAGTAACCGTAAATTACTTACGATATGTGTGTGTGTGGGTGTGTGTACATATATTGCAAACTATTCACATCAATAAAAGGCACATATCCAACCTATTTTATTTTAAAAAATTGTTTATACCATGCTTATCCTTAATAGTTTAGAAATTAAGCAAAATTATGATATGCAAACATTAAACCCATCCTTTGCATGCACAGATTTACATAAAAAAAGGGAAATCTTTCTTTATACACTAAGATGATATATCATTCCGAATCGAGTTTCATTCCTAAGTGTGTACTCCAGCCATATCTCTTATAATTTTTATCTTTACTCCAATCCAGTTTGTTTAATTTCAAAACTTGAGATTCATATTTGATGGAAATCTACTCCACTCAAATAAGATGTCTCTTTTTTTATTAGTTTTCATTGTCTCTAATTATCTTTTTAACATGTATAACATAAATTTATTAAACTCTGTTGCTCCAAGATTTCTAACAAAAATTGATTGTTATGTAGGAAATGATAATGATGGATGAATGAAAAGTAAAATTGAATGCATGAACAGATAAGAATTATGCAGCACCAATTAATAAAAATAACCAACACGAAGGCGAATTCGGAGATTCCGTGGGTCTTTTTTCATTCTACTCACAACTAATTATTATATGCCACCATAGGCTTAATTGTGGAGTACCTTTTATCATTTCATTTTTCCTCTCAATAGATGTGCATGGCACAGATTCATGCTAGTATAATATATTTGTATATATAGTTATTTAATTATTTATTTTTGCCGTGTCTGTGTCCTCATATTTTTAGAAAACCCTTATCCCTATCCGTATCAATGTCCGTGCTACATAGCCTAGGATTGTAGATTACCTGTGAAGTGTAATGACTCGTGCCAGCTGACCTGCTAACCCTTAACCCAACCACGTGGCTCAAAAGATAAACCTCAAGTTATACAGTAGCTCGACGCATGCCCTTATATATTTCACTAAAGTTCCCTTACCCACCGATGTGTGACTTGGGCTATCACAATCTCCCCATCTTATAATGCAACATCTTCGTTGCATTGGCCCAACAACCTTCCCCCGGTGACCATGGTGTATCACTTAGTTCTACATAGCACTTTGTTCCAACTCCGGGATTCAAGAGGTGGCCCTTGCAGATTCTAGAGGTGGGCCCCACCCATATCTAAATCTATTTGCCACAACATGACTAATCAAACAAGTAAACTTGTGATTAAACCCACTTCCAACCCATACTGAAATTGGTGTGAACTGCAAGTAGTAAAAGTATGATTCCAATTCAAACCCACTAATACCATTGTAGTTTCACTGATTGAATAAGACCACAATCCCTTTTTTTCCTAGCATGTAACATCACCTAATCAAAACAACAATTAAAATACAAAGGCTTATATCCAACAGCTTATACGAAATTCTAAAGCAACATTCTACTATCCATACAAGTCCAACCATTCTACCCCTTTTTTTTTTTTTGTTGATCCACAGCCATTCTACCTTCTACACATGCTAAAGACATACCCAAGAATACGTTCTTGAACATTTTTGCCACAACCACCGAAGACAAATTTTCGTTAAACAAACAACTTGAGGATTGATTTGAGATGATTGAACTAGCACACAGAATTAAAGAGAACGAACTCACAAGTAATTTATTGCTTGTTTACTCTTTACTCGAGTTCACTAACCCGGTCATCAGATTTATTCCAAAACAGTCTACAGAATCGTAAAGTTCTGATACCAATTTGAAAGGACCTGCACAAGCTGACCTGCTAACCCTTAGCCTAACCATGTGGCTCAAAAGGCTAACCTCAAGTTATACAGTAGCTCAACACGTGCCCTTATATATTTCACTAAAGTTCCCTCGCCCGCCGTTGTGGGACTTGGGCTATCACATGAAGGGTCCAGGAAGTTGACTTGTGTGATAACAAATGGAGAAGGTAAACTTATTCAACCTTGAGGAGAAGGTTTTCTAGGAGAAGGTAAGCATTGAAGTGTCATAATCTTATTTAATTTTCTTGGACTCTACATTGTTGTCCCTTTTTATGCCATTTTGATCGTGCTACCTTTTTCCAGGGATATCGTTGCTATTTAGGCTTCCCAATTTAGGCTTCACAGGTTAGATCCCGTGGAGGTGATGTGGTTGAAGGTCGGATTCCTCAAAGTGATTATTAGACCCACATTAGAGACGGAGCTAGGATAGAGGGGAGGCCAAACCTTAGAATTGAAATTTCACATATTCACATGGGTGTTGAATTTTCAAGTTTTCCTTGCATATAGTTTGGAATTCAAGCATGACATCTAAAGAATAATATTCTACGAGAAAACCATAGCCACTATTTTATTGCATCTTAAGCCACTATTTTCTTTTTTTGAACATTGGAGAGGTCGATATAATGCATTATGACTATTTAATGTCTACTCCTATTCTATAATATAAAAGGGTAATTCTAGCAAGGTTGGGGATTCCCCGTCATGTAGCTCCATCTCTGATCCACATTCTGCCAATTTTGTTGATAATTTTCTTTGAGTGATCCTCCTAATATGGAACTGGGAATACGATTTTCCTAAATTAATCAATTAAAGGAAAAACACAGAGAGTGAAAAAAAATGAAAAGATGAATCTCGCACCTGGGGCGTAGAAGCTCAACATACGGTTGGCGTGATACCTAGAAATGATCCATCAGATTCACAAGGATCACCAAAAAAAAAACATAATCAGATCAACCACACCAAAGTCAAGGCCTAAAAAAAAACTAGTGTAGTAATAAATATATACCAAGGAATGAAGGTTGCGGAAACAGCAGCATCAGGATTGATTATGATGTTATCGGGTATCCTCTTGTTGAGGTCTCGCAGGATCTCGGCTAGAGGGCGCGTGATAGAGGAGGAGGCGTCGAGTGGGACCACGTAATTGCTGCTGCCGCTGTTGCTACGGTCCAAAGCCCGCACTCGAACCCATGCTGAATTTCTGCGAATTCTATTAGAGTAATTACTAGTACCAGTGAAATTGTTTGTAGAGAAATGGAGTTGCGACGTTGATGAACTCCGGCGTGAAATTGAAGAGTAAGAAAGTGACGGAAGACCAGATTTGGTTGGTAGAATCCGTGGGTGGGGGAGGAAACTGCCGCTCTGAACGGCCATTGCATCCACAAACAAGACCAAGAGGGTAGGCGACTTTTTTTTAGACCCCTCTCTCTCTCTCTCTCTCTTGCAGTATGACAACCTGAACGGTGGGTGAAAGAAGGGAAACTATTAACCCCCAGGCAGCTCAAGTGGCCGATGAGCTCTAAATCTAGACTTTATGAGTTTAAAAATTCGCAATTTCTTTTAGGACATAAGAGAGAAAATCTCTTCAGAATTTCTAGTCTTGGCATGAATGGTCTGTCATTGTTTGGACCGGAAAGAAAATAGTCAAGTTGAGCGTAAGCTAGGGGTGAAAAAAAAAACGACGTGACCCGAACCGATCGAAAAATTGGTTCGGAGTTCAGTCGGTCCAGCCTGGAAAAAACCCCGAAAAAACCGAAATACATCTCAGTTCGGTTTCGGTTTCCCGAAATTTTTGTCAGACCGAACCGAACCGAACCTAAATACCCTAAAATCATCCCGATTTGGACCAAATTACCCCGAAACCACCCCTATTTGGACCGACCCCTATCTCGGTTTCCTGAAATTGACCCGCAAAAAATAACAAATCATAGATGTCCACTCAATTTTAACGTCGGACCGAAAAAACCAGCAAAAACGGAAAAAACCGAACCACCCCGAACCGATCGGTCCATTGTCTTTTTTCGGTCGGGATCGGTTCCCAGCAAAATCACCCCGAACCGATCGGTTCGGTCCCGAACACTCCGAAAACCGAACCGAACCGACCGATTTTTACCCCTAGCGTAAGCTAGCTCAAATAAAGCTAACCATTGGATCATGGGGAAAAAAGGGAACTATTGGACGTGGGGATCGCTATGTCACAAAGTACGCCCAAGCCTTCCTTTCCGCTTTTACCCTTGTGTTATTGTCCTCAAAAAGCTTCAAATGACATACACTAGTGCTAATTCACGCGCGTGGATTATATGGCCTTTCGCGGTGGTTTAGCTTGCTCTCACCTCTACACTTTTATATACCAAACCACTTGAAGTCTCAATATTTTGGTGGCTCCACCCTAAGTTCCAAATTAGTCGTTTGAATCGCTCATTGCGTACATCACACAATTACAAGAAACAACACACAAGTACACACTGAAAAAATAATAAGTTTTGTTTAGAAATATATGGTCATATTAAAAAATACTTATCCATCCTCATTTGTTGGTCCCTTGTTGTGTCCTAATCGAAGTTAGGATATCAATTGGCTGTATAGAGGGATATTTTATGGGGAAGAGGGCTTAAGGCAAGATGATCCCATATCTCTCTCTATCTTTTTCTCATGGAGTTTTGCTACTTTGAAGTACAAAATTCTACATGGTAATTTTAGTTTTCATCCACAGTGTAGTACATTCGATGTGTCATCTTGCATTTTTTTACCACTAGGTCCTTCTCGGTGGGGGTGGACTAGGACTTATTTGTTCGCACGTTTTGCAAGACTTCCTTCTCTGGCATCAAGCCAATAACTCATATAAAGAAAAGTGCAGTTTTTAATGATGGTGTTAGAGCTGTATTTAAACTATTATGCGAAAAACAGATATAACCGGATCTTGAATTCAACACATCTCAAGAACAATAAATTAAGCGTCTTCTTTGACCATCGAGAATAAGAAAGAGCAAACCCCTTAATTAGAAACACCTTAATTCTTGGTTCACCTTCTTCTCTCTGTCTCTAACCTTACAGAATACTCGAATACTTTAATTGATGAAAATATCATATGTAGAAGGGGTGGGTATTCTATCCTTTTATAGAGGAGAGAAGAGGGCCTTAGAAATAATTATAAAAGACTCCTAATCCATCAAGGATTCTTTTATGTAGAGTATTTCCCAAACAAACTCTAATTGGTTATGATGACGAACCGTATCTTTTATTGGCTTATATGATATTGGAGTCGCAATTGCAACAACCATGCATAAAACATGGAGTCTTAGTGGGACACAAAAACGTGAGTCTAACATTCTTCCACTTGGCCCACTAAGCCGATTGAGATGCAAAGTGTAATTTTTTCAAAATATTCAATTTTGTTGTAAACGACTCGACTGGGCTCCACATTGAAAAACTTAGACACGTGATCACGAATTTAAAAGCCAATAGGTTCAAACCAATCAGAAACTTTAATACTGTGATTAATTCGGACCACCAATGTGAGTCATAGCGGTTGTATAGCACCATGCCATAATCTCTTCTATGCACCACACCATTGATAACCTTCACTAACTAAGTCTTTAATAGGAAAATATCATTATTTAGGTTGTAATGCCTAAAAGCCCCAATAATTTGTCTTGTCAAGACATTCCTGTTGTACAACATCCAACATAATATGTGCACGCATAAGTGGAAACAGAAAAATCAGAAACAAACTATAATGTGCGCAAAAATAGTGTCATGCACAGTAACCACTCAATCAAGGGTTGTCAAAAGACCCATCCTGATAACATGTTATATAAGTCTTTGACGGCAATCCCTCTGTTAAATGATCAACAATCATAAGAGTGGTACTCAATTTAAAATTAACATTTGTTGTTTCTGGACTCGTTCTCTAATAACCAAGTACGTTACTTCCATGTGTTTGGAATCACTTAAATACTTGACATCCTTAGAGAATAAAAATGCAGCGGAATTATTACCATAAATCTTCATTCGGTCTGGCAAGTGAGTTGACAACACCAAGACCAAAGATGAAGTTCCGCAATCATAAACAAGACATGTGGCCTCAAAGCATGCCACAAACTTGGTCTCCATTATGTATGAAGCAGGAAGGGAATCCTTCACACTTTTCATCAAATTGCTCCACCATCCAACAGAAAGAAAAATAAACGATAAGATTTACTTTCTGCTATCGAGACAACCAACAAAATTTAAATTCGAGTATCCAATTTTCTAAGTGAGCATATAGTCCTCTAACATTTGTTTTTTATAACTGTCTTCACTGCCTTCCAATGTTCCATTCTAGCGCAAGTCTAGGCATACATCAAAACTCTCTAAAATCATTCATATGCTTTCTTAAGGTACTGGTTTTTCACTTAATTTATCACCCTTCAACATATATGGTGCATCATTGACTGAGCAATACTACATAATTCGCTCAAGAACTCGATCGATATACTCTTTCTAAGATAGTCGTAACAATTTTCCTCCCGAGATTGATCCCTAAAGATCTATATGCCAAAACATAAGATACCTCACACATATCAACCATCTTAAAGTTCTAAACGATATATTCCTTGATTTCATAAAACAAACCAAGATTACTTCTAGCTAACAGAATCCATATATAGAATCACAATAATAAACTTACTCCCACTGACCTTCAGATATACTTAAATCAAAAGGAGATAATAGTATCATTAAACCTTGAGAACCATTGGGTGGAAGCTTGTTTAAAACCATATATGGTTTTCTTTAATATGCAAGCTAAATACTCTTTTTTCCTTTTATTTTGAAATTCCTCTGGGTCTTCATGTAAACTTTGTCGTCCAAACTACGAATTAGAAAAGCTATTTTCACATCCATCTAATATAACTCCAAGTCATAATGAGTTACAAGATCCATATTGATACCTAAAGAGAATATCTCTTTTATAATCAATGCCTTTTTCCTGAGTGAAACCTCTTGGCTATAAGTATGGCCTTAAATCATTTGATATTGCCTTTTACATCGTGTTTGGTCTTAAAGATTTACACATGACTTCTTACAACCAGCAGGCAATTCGACGTGGTCTGAAACACCATTTATGGGTCATTGATTTCAACTCATCAAATATAGCATCGATCCAATTAGCAAAATCATTCCTAGTCATGGCTTGTGAAAAAGATACTGGTTTTTTTTTTTCCTTAATCCCAATGTCAAAATCAGATTCTTGTAGATACACCACATATATATTAGTAATGGCAGGCCTTCTTTCCCTCTGAGATCTACTCAGAACTGTCAATTGTGGAAGTTCTCATCATTTCAATGGCGATATCCTCATGCAATGGTAAACCAATTACATTATGTTGAAGAACAACAACTTCTCGATGAGGAAGAACTATTGAGACACCATCCCTCCCATCATCGAGATTCACCTTACTTGGTTTTTCACTCCCACTAATTTCGTCATTCTATAAAAATGTGGCATTCCCGGTTTCATTTGCCTTGTACTATGGTTAGGACTGTAAAATATGTACCCCTTAGACTTTTCTGAATAGCCAATAAAATATCCAGAAAATTATTCTTGAATCTAACTTGTACTCTTGTGGATTATATATTCTAGCAACCACTGGACAACTCCAAACATGTAATGTCTTAAACTGGGCTTCCTACTAATCCTCAACTCAAAAGAAATAGTTGGAATTACCTTAATAGGAATCCTGTTTAAGAGATACTTAGCGGTCTTTAGTGATTCATTCCACAAGAATATAGGTACATTTGCAAACTCATCATACTTCTAACCATATCCATAAGTGTACGATTACGCCATTCTGTTGTGGCGTTCCAACATTGTGCATTGAGCACGAATGCCCCGCTTTTCTACTAGTTTAGCAAACTAGCCAGGATTTTGGCTTGACTCATCATATTTTTCATAAAACTCACCACTTCTATCTGACCTCACTATTTTGACCTTTCTATCTAATTGTCTCTTGACCTCAGTAATGCACACCATAAGGATGTCAATGGCCTGAGACTTCCATGAATTAGATACACATATCCATAACATGAGAAGTCCTCTATAGAGATGGTAAAATATGTTTGCCCAGTAAAATATAGAATAGGATTTTCACAAATATCAGTGTGAATTATCTTAAGAAGCTCATTATTACTTGTGACACCTTTCATTGTGTGCTTGATTTGCTTTCCTTTAATGCAATCCACACAAATTTCAAAATCAGCTAAGTCTAGGTCTTCTGAAATCCCATTCTTCACCAATCTTTCAATTCTATCATGGAGATATGCCCTAATTTTTCTATGCCACAAGACTGAGAATCTTTCATTTATTTCCCTCTCTTATAGCTCCTTAAGTCACAGCTAGTGCAGTGTGAAATATTTCCTCCCCCAATCTCACTTCCTCCCTAACACAAATATTAGCTAGTTTGTTCAAAAGGTGAAATTTTGAATTTGCCAAACTGAGGTGGAAATGATATGAGTATGAACTACACGAGGAAATACTATTCACTTGCATCCTTAAATCTCCTAGCATTGCATCACATTTCATAGTAGTCAATTCAACCATAAGAGTGCCAGTAAGAGACTTATAAACAGATATTATTCAACCTTAATATCTTCAAAGTTGAAGGCTTTGAACTGTTTTTCCATGAAGGAGAATATTCTCCACAAAATTGATGGGTGGGCTGCAAAATGTATCACATAGGGTAAGGGCTCTCCATTATTCAGTAACCAAGCGTATTGAAGTTTCATTTTCATCCTCTCGAGTGTTGGAAAATATTTTTCTTTGTGTGTGAATGAAAATTGTAAGTGTAGAGTTGCGGTTTGTTCAGTGACATCTATTTGGATGAATTTTTAGTAGAGTCACGAACATCTCTATAAATAGGGGGTTCCTTTTTCATTCTAGGAGGATTTTTATTGATCATATTTTCATTGAGTCAGAGTCATTCATTTTGAGAGAGTGCAAAACACTAGAAGGTTCGACAGACCCACCGATTGTAGTACTACTTCTGTGAGGCTTTCAATCAAGTAGTGTTGGGAGATAGACGTCCATGCAAACCATGAGCACCGTAGTGGGGGCGAATTTGTTTTAAGATTGGTAGAAAATATTTTTTACTTTTTGGATAAAACCAAAAATATAAATGCAATAAATTAGAATTCAAAACTTGAAAATCAATGAAATCAAATGGCTTCCGTTGGAATATAATCATGAGTTGGTTACCCCCAAATAAATACATATCTATACAACTACATGTGATCGTGATTTACATAGTTTTTCACTGCTGCGGTTGGAACAGATTTTTTTATTTGATGAAAATATGGCTTAAGAGGTGCCTTTGACGTATGGAATTGGTTAACATAGTTACGCCTTTTAATTGTTGCGTATTAATCAAAATAGTGGAGCATGTGGTGCATTTCCATCATTGTATGATCATTTTTGTTTTACTGTTTGGCAGAAGGCTTTTGCCTTCGTTTCCGTTCTTGTGGTCTTCTTTCAATAGGAATTGGAATAGAAATATGACTTTTCTATCATTGGTCCACAAAGATTTTTAATTGTTCGGTGCAACACGATGCATTGTTTGGCAACCAAATGATCCTTTGCTCTACATTGTTTGACAATAAATTTAAACCAAGATGGTGATTTTGGATTTTCCAACATTTAAATAATGAAGATGTGTGACCATTTAGTTTACATAATGAGATGTTACCTTTTGGTTCAAACTAAGGGATGCGACCGTTGTGGTTAAATCAAGAGGTGTAACCATTAGTGATTAAGTCACAGATCCTATGACTTTTCAATAAGTCACTTGGGCCAAGTCAATTGGAAACATAAAACATGCAAATCTAAGTTGTGGATTATTTGAAATCAACTTTCGATAAACTTAGCAGATTGGCTGGCTATGTTTCATTTGGCATAAAACATGTTAGTTTTCACAATCTTGAGTATTTCATAGTTATCAAATAATCACGCCCCACAAGATATTTTTTTAAGTAAATTGGATTCGGTTTATATGTTATGGAGAGTGTCTAGTAGATCTAAAAGAGTACATAGAAAGCATGTTGCATTGGACATAAACTCATGGAAATTTGAGTAAAGAGTTACTAGATATATATTGAGTAAGTTGCTTATGTGGGGTTTGTTTCTTGAAACACGAGCGATGAAGAGAAAATTTTGACATTGTTTGTATCATGTCATAAACTACATAAATTATTTTAATAAATTCTGAATTAATTTCATTTGTGGCAGAGTTATAATTATAATTTCTGTAGACATTTAACTATATGTTCTGTAGACATTTAACTATATGTTGCACTATTGAAGATATCTAACTTTGAAGTCTTAGAATTCAAAGATGAATTTTTTGTCTTTACCATTAGAGTGAAATGATAATTTGGAATCCTTATACGTGTGTATCTACAATGGAGTCTATTCAACTCACTGCATTTAAACAAAAACTAATATGAAAGGTGGATACGCCTTTTTTTAGAGGTGGTTCCAATGTCATACACTTCTATGTCAGTAGTTTTAATATGGAGGCCACTAGAGGACAAATATAATGGTAAGTCGCAATAGCTATGTTGTAGACAAGTTATCGCAAATATTTGTTCTCATTAAACTGCAACGTCAAATAGAATATTATGAATCCATTGAGAAGATGTTTGACTAGAGAACAAGTAGTATCGAGGGGAATGGGGCGAAAGCCTACTAAAAGAGAGTTGCTTTAATCGACACCCAACCTAAATGACTGGAGATCCCAAGAACTAGGTTCCACGGGATAACGAAGTTAATTTGTGACTTGCCAGAATCACTGAGGATAAGCTTTGCTTTTAATGATTCTTATATCTTGAAAACTCCAGTGGGGTATTGAAAGATACTCTTAATGATTCTTATATCTTGTAAACTTCAGTGTGAAGTGGGCCGCTTCTATGAGAATTTTAAGGCTTTATTCTTGAAAAACACTCTATGAAACTAGTCGGTGTTCCAGGGCCAAAATGGGCACAACCGTGAGAACCAACTGTGTTCGGAATGATTCTATGTGAATTCTATTGTCTTGATTTACACAAAACGCTGACCAGTTCAAGACATCACGTCCACTGATTAGCAAGTTAATCCGATAGTCTTTCACAAGGCAAGGTTCAAGGCCAAAAACTACCTATCCTATGCATGAAATTTCCATTTGTACTGTCTTTGTCGTTTGCATTGTTTATCTGGTCAATTTCTTTCATGTGGGGAATTGTTGAAAAAATATTTTTGGGTGTTGTATTTCCTTCTTGTGTGAACGGAAATTTTTAGTGTAGAGTTGTGTTTGTTCGGTGACATCTATTTGGATGAATAGTCATGTCACTTCCTTTCGTGACTTTTTCATAAAGTCACGAACATTTCTATAAATAGGGGATTCTTCATTCATTCTAAGAGGATTTTTATTGATCATATTTTCATTGAATTAGAGTCATTCATTTTGAGAGAGTGCAAAACACTAGAAGGTTCGACAGACCCACCGATTGTAATGCTACATCTTTAGGGCGTTCGATCAAGTAGTGATGGGAGATAGACGTCCATGCAAACCGTGAGCACCATAGCGGGGGAGAATCTGTCTTAAGTACAGAGTGCGACACTCACCTTGATCACCATTTTGATTCCATTGATTTTCAGGTTTTGAGTTCTAATTATTACATTCGTATTTTCGATTTTATCACAAAAAGTAAACAATATTTTCTAACACCAAGTAAGGTGATTAAGTAGATTGAAAGTTGATTGATGATCTTATTTTGTCTGGAGATTAAATATTATGGAGCTAAGGTTAAATGGGAGCAGCTTTGTAGTAACAAGAAAGAAAGTGGTATGGGGTTTTGGAGAGTGAAAGAATAGTATGGGGCCTATGCAAAAGGGCACATACCTTGTGGGTCAAGTGGGTGCATACTTATATCATTATGGACACTTGTATATAGACTACAGATGTACCTCATGATGCTTGATGAACTATAAGAAAAGTTCTTAATATTAGATCATTCGGCCAACCTCTTATTAAATACTATCACATTGGTAATGGGCATAATACTTTCGTATGGCTAGATAACTAGCACCCCCTTGGCTATTGGTATGCTAGATTTGGGGAAAGGGTTCTGGCTAATAGGGGCAGTGCTTTAATGGCTAAGGTTTCCTTTATCATTGCTCAAGGTGCTTGGTGTTGGCCCAGAGTGAGGAACTTAGCCATTCAATCTATAATTGTGAGAACCCAAAAGTCCCACATCGATGGGAAATATTAAGTGTTATATAACAATTCGCAAACAGTTACTATATAACTCAAGGTTAACCTTTTGAACCACGTAGTTAGGCTGAGGGTTAGCAGGCGGGTCGTTATACATGATATCCAAGCTTGCAGCAACAAGAAAGCTTGCACCAACATGAAGCGTGAGGCAGGTCTCTCGAGTAGACGTGCTTGGGTGGGCCCAACAAGGGAGAAATTTCAAGTGCTTGTCGTGCTTGGGCGGGTCCCACGTTAGACACGCTTGAGGAGTTTAACATGCTTAAGCGATGTCCCACATCGTTTGGTGGGTGAAAGTAATGGACCATGTGGCGCAACGAAGACATTGCAATTCTAAGTGGGGGAGATTATAAGAACCAAAAAGTCCCACATCGGTGGGGTTGGGAAATATGAAGTACTAATAATGATTTGTAAGATAATTTGAGGTTAACGTTTTGAACCATGTGGTTAAGTTGTGGGTTAGCAAGTCGCATGAGTCGTTATAATAATAGCAGAGTCCCCTTCATAACTTGGTATGTTCTTAGCATGTAAGATTCTCTCATATGGCTACCTCATCCCAATCGTACCATGGACAAAGCCAGGTTTTTGCGTTGGGAGGGCGGGCTTTATCTGTTGAGGAGAGGCGGGGCTATATAATTTGATGATATATATTTTTTCACTATAATAGTAGGGTTTTTTCAAATTGTAGTGGGTGCGACAGCCTTTACTAGCTCCCTCCTGGGTCTATCATTGATTTGTAACTACACTGCTCATCTGCCTAGAATGTTATAACACAAAGGTGTCCAATTCTGCCCCCAAGGGCGGACCCAGGGGGTGCTAAGGGAGTGTTTGGCCCCTGCACTCCCCCCCAATTTTCTTCTTATTTGTAGTACATTTTTTAACTTTTTTTGTAAAATTACGGAAGAGTGGTTCCCGCAAACTAGATTGCTATCCCTAGTCCGTGATTAGTTTTGGTTGAGTTTAATAAAATCTTTCACTTATCAAAAATTAATAGAACTTGTTTGATAGATCTCAATTAGTTTTATTAAATAAAATTTTAGAAGTCACATAATATTATTAATTATAAGAAATAAACAATTGGAACAAAGATAATAGTATAAATTGGAACAAAGAGAATAGTATAAAATGGACAATTTATAACAAAACTACTTGAATTCGTCTGATTTATACAATTCTTTTATACATCTATAATCGTCCAATCAGATGATTTTTTTCAAGTATGTTATTCTTTGCGAGACGTGCGCAATCAACTATTCGGATCACTGCTGTAGACCTTGGATCGGGTAAAATAACCGAGGTTTTGGTGGATGAGGGAACGAAGGTGAGCTGCATTTGACACCAGCACCATTAGTTTAGACAAGTTTCGTTCACTATTTAATTTACGAAATAGACAAACAAGCATAAAATTAAATAAAGTAAAATCAAACTAATAGCTTTATTTATTTTCTTGTGAATAGATCCTGTTAATCTATTCTCTTGTCTCCTTCTCTTGCATCGTTAGATCTACACTGGTAAAATAATTGCTCATAAAGTTGTCGGTTCAGTTCGTTGAAGAGAATAAAGAGATATGAGTACACGAGCAATTTTCTACACTGGTTAAGTTTGTGGGTAAGAACCGAACCAACTCCCTACAGTTCCTTTCTAGACTCTTGGATTCAAATTTTTATGGAAACTTTGTGGGTGGGACCACTGCCCCGTTCTGCAACTCCTGACATAAGTTTCTTAAAGACGCGTTAAATCAGCGTGTTCCAAAATAAAAACACGCACTCTTAAGTCAACTTGTTATAATTTGGAGTATCAATGTCTAAATTGCTCATGAGAGTTATTAGGCCTTATCAGCTCCATCCAGTGGGTAATTACACGATTTGGGTGAAATTGTTTATTATGTGGTATTGGGAAAGTACATTATTTTTATGTATTATTAGGTTTCACTGTATTTGGCGCAAGGACAATCTTATGGTGACGCATAATAAGGTTTTGATGTGGAATAGCCAGTGTATCTACCTAATTTTTTTTAGAATGTATTGTGCGTAATGGGTCGCTGTACTCGTATGTGTACCATGCCATAATCGGGCAATTGCAATGTGATATGTATTGTTGGGTTGCATTTTACATTGCATAACGAACACTGTCATAATTTTTCTTAAGTCAGTAACCAATCTTTAGTCAGTGGAACAAGTTGGTCTAATATTCTGACTTGAGCGTGCTAAAGCCACTTTCGCTTAAGTCAGTAGTTGCGAAATTTGTTTTAACTCTAGTATCACGTATGTGCAGATCCTCAGCACTGCAAATGGTCGTATAATAGTTTGTGTCAAAGGAACGGGAGCGACACTCGATTGAAAGGTGGAATTGGAAAGGTTCAAGAAGATTCTCATTGGGCGTGTTTTCCACCCTTTCCAATGAGATTCTCATGGAAGCCAAGAGTGAATTTCTATTACGGTATTTTGAACTACAAGTTGTCAAATCAATTAATGTATATAAGAAGAATGACTTTAATTTCATAACTTGTAGTCCAAAAATGCCGAAAATAACGTACGTAGTAGAATAAATTCATACTGCAATGATCGAAGTGAATGCAGTGATACCATGCGTCCCTAATTATTTCAATGTTTTTAAGGGAAAGCAAGCAGAGACATGCGTTAATGTAGATGACAGAAAGCATCTACAGAGTCTTCAGTGTAGTTCAAAACAAAGCGAGTGAAGGATAAATACCCATTAATTGACAGACTTCAGATATACTACTATTTCTATTCCACCATACTCTGAGATTAGATAACGAAATTTCAACAAGACATACAAATGGATTCAAATATCTTTTAAAGAGCTAAGCATAGCAACCGAGGCATCTGCACTTGAAATGACAAAACTACAAATACGACGACTATGTGAGACCCCAAATATTTAGCAAAACTATATTCACAATCGAATCTTAGCCTCGCAAACTCAACCATATTCACATTCAAGATGGACTTAAGAATCTTTAGTAGAACTGAGCATAGTACCCAGTGGTATCTGGACTTGAAATGACCAAACTACAAATAAGACGACTATGTGAGACCACAACTATTAAGCAAAACTATATTCACGCTGGATCCTCCCAAACTCAACAGTCAAAGGCTACAAGAAAAAAAAAAAAAAAAAAAAAAGTGGAGAGGAAACATCAAATTTTCACAATTTACCTCCTAAAGTTCAATTTCTCGACGGAACAGCAAATTAGCACCGAAAACATTCAAAGAACTGTCTATTCTTCCCACCCTAGGGTTTGTAAGTTCAACTCAGGGTTCAAAGCAAAGCTCTACTAGCTCCTGTATCAAAATGACTCTTTTCGTCCAGGTAGAACGTGCCATGCGTCCACAGTTGATACAGTTCATCCATTGATCATGTTGGAACCTGGGTTACCTAATTTATACAAAGAAATAACCTGGGTTACCTGTCATTATCACAGCCACTGCAAGATTCAAGTTTAACAGCTGACAACCCAAATACCAAGTAGTTACCTTCTCCAGCTTCCCATGATAAATCAGTTCCACTTCTCTGCGAAGGCTTTCCACGTCCATTGCATAATCTCTCCGATCGCCTTCTAAAATTAACTGTTGCAACTGCTCCCTCATCTTCTCCAATGCTCCATCTAAATCACAGAAGTGCTTAAGAACTTGAGCTTCAGTCGTCCTAAGTTGCAAGAGATTCTTAATTGCAACGAGGGCCTTCAGCATATCCGTCAACACAACATAATTAAGCACATTGGAATACTTGCAACAAAAATATGAAACAAGGGAAGTAACGGATAAAAAAGAAGCTTAACTATACCATTCTCATACAAGATTATAAGCAAGCGGCAAGTGCATATACCACCTTTCACCTTCTTAAAACTCGATCATCAAACATAGAGTTGCAACTTGTAAGAGACATGTTTGTTCACAAGTAAACAAATGCACATCATATTTACATAATTGAATAATATTAGCCAAGTTGTTTCCTTTAGTTGCAGAGTCAGAAAATCAACCAGGCACCCATCTTGAACATCTCAGAATCTAGTTTTGTGTCTCTTGCTATACATTGGTCGCATCCTCCATAAGTAACTTTGACTTGACCTAATATTTCCAAAGCCTTTGATCTCATCATATTATAATTCGTGGCTCTCTACCTACATGAAAGTTCTTCCTAACATTACACTTTTGTATCCGATGTATATTTTAAACCTTTGTCTCTCTACAACTTCACATTTATTATCTCTCTCTTCCACTTGGAATTTCAATTACGAGTATACAACAAAATAACTTCTTCAGATTTGTCAGTCAGTATACATGAATTCAAACGATGTCCTCATTCTCCAAAGAGATGCTAACTCGTTTTTGCCCTTATTTTGTGTGGGTGAGTGTGATCCTTCAACATTTTCTGTTCTCACTTTTTTCATTTGGTTCATACAACACAATAAAAAAGAATAGCATAGAATCTGCTTGATCAATGATGCTATATTTTCCAATACACACTCCACCCCGGTGCCCCCAATGATTTAAGGAGAGGAATAAAAACATAACAGAACTATTTGCTACAGGAAATCAATATCGTATACTTAAGTTCAAACATTAAGAGATCAATCATGTTTTCGTAGAGGCAATTCAGTGCTCTGCATTCGTTTTACCAAAGATAGGTTCATTTAGCATCATCCATTTTATTTTATTTTTTGGGTTTGCTGCTTTCATAAAAATAACTCCCTTACATACTGGATATGTAGTTTTCCTGTTTTCATAAAAATA
>JADGMU010001150.1:0-41195 GCA_016920895.1 Vaccinium myrtillus | reverse complement strand
ATAATATTAAGTGCTTGTTTATCTTGTGCATTTTTTCACTATTATCCATAGTTTGTTGACATGTCAAACAACTAATTAATTGTTTGACTTCTTGGAAATTAAATTATAATCGCAGGGTATATGAAGAAATTGGGAGGCAAATTAATTAATATTCCAATGGGTCCTCATGTTTCTTGAATGGATCACTTTAGTTGTTGAGAATGTTTTCCAAAAACCAAATATATCAAAAAAATCGAAAGACTTTGGGTACCCCATATATTTAAGATTACTGCCTCGCCATCAGAAGTCAAACAAACAGCTTTTTGGGCGGTCCAGGATTTAAAAATGATTATGACCCTCATAAATAACTTTAATCTTCAAAAAATTCTTTGATTTACCAGATGTGAAAGCAATGATGAAGACACTGGTGGTGTACCCATAGCAGCGTTCAAAAAAAATGGGACCAAACGACCTAGCTAGTAGTGTGGCAATTTACAACGGAGATGTAGATGTTGTCAATCACTACATGTGTACCAATTAGTAAGTTAATCGGACATTGAAGTCCACAAAATTGAGATAGTGTTTTTGTACAACACATATCTGAAAGTATACTGACCATTCATTTTCGTAGTAATAAGGTTTTCTAACCTAGGAACTAGCGATATCCAATCAACTTATTTATTTATTTTTCTTAACTAAATGATCTACTCGGCTTACTCTACAAACTAAACAATTCAGATCAAGGGAAATGACTACAATACACACCCCTATTCTCAAAGTATCTTATACGCACCTATTGTATGGTCCTGATTGTGACACCTCATCGGCAATCGTAACATTTTTTAGTTTTTTGTAACTTTTCAGCAATATGATTCATAACATTTTCTATGATTTGTAACATTTTGGTGTGTCTTGTAACTTTTATAAAAAAAAAATCATAACTTTTACAAAAAAATCGTAACTTTTGCAAAAAATTCGTAACTTTTATAGAGGTGTGAGGCGCCCTACACTTCCTTCATTGTCGCACTACAAGAACCCGATATCAAAAAAGATGATATGTACTACAACATAAGTTGAGAACACATAAAAGAGTGCAAACATTTGTCATATGGTGCAGATTATTCTAAAAAGGATCCAATTCTCATCGACTTAAATAAGATCCATATAACTCATGTTTTGTGCATTCATTCTTCTGTATTTACGAGCTTTATGTTAAAAAAAAAGATCTTGGATTTTGATAATTGAGGATGCTCAATTTTGGGTTACACGACTAGAACTTCTAGCTCAGTTGATCGTAGAAAATTACTTACAAATTGAAAATTCTGAATTCTAGCTGATACAAAAAAATCGATATGCCTTATATCAATCAAACTCAATTAACATATTAAGATTCTAGCGCAAAAAAAAAAGTGTACCACCTAATTTTGTGTGAAGAGACGCAAAAGTTTAGGCAAGTAAAATATACAAAGACAAATATAGGGAATTGTAGCCAAGTAAAATTCATTGTTTGGTGGTTGGTGAGATGTGGACTTGAATGGATTAGTAATCATATGAGTGGGATCGGAAAAGGGAAATGTAAATAAAGGTACGTGCTTGACTATAAGCCTCTGATTTTGCCAAACCAGAAATTCCACCTAACAAAGACCAGGCTTTAATCAGAAGCCGCGTTGGAGTTGGTCTGCTCTGCGTGCATAGCCATAAAACGACACCATTTACCTACTACCAACGATTAAAAAATGAAAAACGCAGATACGCCGGCCCCTTCGTGGATCCACTAGGGGGTGCTTTGGCAAAAAAAGAAAAAATAAATTTTTTGGTTTTTTCATTTTGTCTTTATTCAAAAAAAAAATTGCATTATTAGTTTTGCATCAAATTTTCGTGGTTTATGGATTCATCTCGACGAGACGATTATGGATTCATCTCGACGAGACGAATTCGAAGAGTATAAAATTATGGTCAAAATGACTTTTTTTAAATAAAGCCAAAATTAAACCAATAAACTGGTTTATTTTTTTCTTTATTAAAAAAAAATTACTTTTTATACTCGTTGGATTCGTCCCGTCGTAAACCATAAAAACATTGACGTAAAACTAACAAATGCAAAAAAAAAAATTGAATAAAGACAAAACCAAAAAACTAATTTTTCTCTTTTTTTTTTTGTCAAAGCTAGGTTTTTTTTGGTTTAGAAGTTACGAATAAATCCCGCTGTTTGATCGCAGGTTCAAATTGGGTCCTGAATGTTCAATTTGATTAAGGGTGAGTTTCCGAATGGATTTTATCTAGATTTTATCAAAATCTGATAAAATCAAGCCTTGATTTTATCCATTCATCCAGAGAGTTGAAGGCTTGAAGCCAATCGTTGCTAGAAGATGGGTCTTGTTACTTTCTAGAAAATCTACTGCTCCCTCCTTTCTTTTTTTACTCCGTTACCTATTAAACAACATGGATTGAAGGCTTGAATTCAATAGCTGAAAATATGTGGTGTCTTTCTTGATCAAATTTAAAACTGAGGGGTTCAATAGGAAAATTGGATCAAGCAGTGGGTTCATTCTGGATTTGTTTCCTTTTTCTTTTTTATGCTGGCCCAAGGACTAGCGTTCAGGTGTCATTGTCGTCGTTTGTCTCATGGCAATTGGGTTGGTTCAACTTCTTTCAGCTTATATTCATGCTTTTTTTCTCTTTTGATCTGACGTTGCCTTTTACATTCTCAATACTTCACCAACTTTAGGCCTAGTTTTCTAAACGATTTTAGTTCTCAATACTTCACCAACTTTTAGTAATCTCTCTCTCTCTCTCCCCCTCTTTTTTCTTCTTGCATATTTTCATTTTAAATTTCGAAGGGTATCAATAAAAATACTAAAAATTTCAAAATATGACACATTGATTGTAGAGAAAATAGACATGCTAACAAGTTTTTTTTTATAATATATATTTAATATACCGGCCATTACTATTGTAAATTTATAATTTATTTCAATATTCCAATGGATAGTATTTTAACTGTTAATGTCTTGTTGGTTTTTTTTTTCATACTGCCTCGGGAAGATTGAGATTGGAAGAACCATACAGGTGATATGAGAGCGCATGCAGTGGCGTAGCTAGAAAATCACATTAGTGATGACACAACTAATACATAAAAGCCAGTACTTTGTAGCGTAAAAAAAAAATTACTCTTCTTTAAGAATGTAACATGCCTTGATTATCATTTGAAATGAGTCTCTTTTGACTTACATTTTATTGACAAATTAAGAGATTTCGAACTCTTTTTAGTTGTTAACACGCTTATTCTTCCACTAAACCCTGCCGATGTATACCGTAAGGAAAAAAAGACTTAAATTTTATGGTAATATAATTTTTATGAATCCGTAAAAATGTAATAGTTTCGATGCAAAAATTTAGCCCCACTTCTACTACCCACTGCCCGCCCATCCCTTCTCTACAGACCTCTCCCAGTTTGATTTCGTTTGGGGGGTGAGGCTCCGCCTCTCGGCCTCACCTCCCCCCGTCCCATTTTTCCCGACCGCCGCCCTCTCCTCACCACATCATCAGATCTTCACGCCATCTACCGCCCCTCCTCACTCACCTGCCGCTTCTCTCCACCTCGCGACCCACCTGCCGCCTATCCACCTCGCTACCCACCCACCTCACTTACACCCTATTGGCTTCAGATCTGTTGAGTGGTGATGCTAGGGCGGTTTGGCCCCCTCCGGCGAATAACGGCTTCAGATCTCGTTGGCGGCGGCCATGGAGTCTTTTGATTGGTTCTCTCCCGGAGTAGTGACTCGTCTCTAATCGGTGTAACTCGGTTGACTCAGTTGTACTCAGTGATGGGTTAGATCAGTCCATTTTCTTTGTTTTTGTTAAATTTTTCATGGTTTATTTTGTAGTTTTAGTAGTAGTTTATCTTGGACATATTCTCTTGATTTCTGCTGCTCGTTGTTGGTATGGAACCCATGGCCGCCGTGGGCGTGTGGGGCATGCTCCTTTTTTCACTGGATATGTTCTTGTCTTATTTCCATGGAATGTTCTTGTCTTATTTCCATGGAGGACTGATTTCACTTGGACTTCAATGTTTTGGAGTTTGGCCACACCCAAAAAGTCACCAAAAGATGGGATTTTGTTACTATTTTTTGGCCACATGACCTACAGTAGTCGCCAAATCCGTGACACTAAAAGTCAACGGTCCATGGAATGAGCTTGTCGCGGAAAGACGCTTCCAGCGAAATGAACACTCATGAGAAAAGACGTTTTCGTGGTTTGTGTGGACCCCATTAGCAACTTGTGTGTCGCCAAAAATATGATCAGTGGCAGAAAAATAATTGGTTCCTTCCAGACTACTGATTCTCCAAATCATGTAAGTTGCTGCCGCAGAGATTGGAACCCATGACCATTTGCTTGCTTACACATATTAAAACTGAAATGACTTACGATTGACCTTCAAAATATTTAAATGATAACTGTTTAATTTTTTTGTTTGTTGATGTTTTTTTACCATTAACCAATGTTCAGATGTGTCTTTGAAAAAAAAATTTGATGTCCTTAGCGACTACTTCGCAATTCATAATTTTTTTCCACAATTTTTTCTATTTGTGTTTGCTTTTTTTTTCCTTACAATTTTCCTAAAAATAGCTCCTAAAAAATAGCTTTGTTTCCTAAGAGTTCCAAATTAACACAACGTAGGGTCCATTTTTCACTCCTATAGAGCATTAATTTTAGTATTTTGTATAAAAAAAAAAAACATTCTCTATTTTGTGGAGAAAAAATCTAGAAATGTCTAATGCATTTTTGGGTTCCATTAAAAAACTACCTAAATTTAACTCTATGTGGTGTGGGCCTGTGCTACCACTAGTCCTATGGTGGCTCCACCACTGCGTTGTATGGGTGTTGGTTGAAAAAATATCCTCGGAATGAGCATAATTTTTCTCAAAATACTTTGCCGGATCCAAGGCCTAATCCAAATGAGCATATAATTTTATATGGAATTTTTTTCTATATAATAACCAGGAAAAATAATTATGGGAGAGATCTTGATCGAAAGAATTCTTTTTTTTTTAATTTGACTAAATATTTTGGTCATGCAATTATGCTTTTAGAATTTTTTTACATGAGAGTACCATGTTATGCACATTCTCTTGGGCTTGGTTCTTGAATGGATTTTTGTGTGATAAAATCTGAGATTTTATCTCCATCCTCTACCAATGGATAAAATGTTTAGGAATGATTTTATCTCCTTTTTTTTTTGAAACCCATATGGTCCCGTTGACACCCATGGCAGATAAAGAGGACAACCTTTATCCTTTTAGATCTATGAAACAAAAAAAGATAAATTGGTTAAAATGGCATTAAGATTTTATCACAACTAGATTTTATCTATTGGGAAAACAAAGTGATTTATCACCCTCCATAAACACCAACTTAAATGAGATTTCCCATTTTATCTCATAAAATCCATTGGAGAACCATGCCTTGGAACATATCACTCATTTTATTAGTGTACAAAGAAATTGTTGTTTTGGTGCCTAAATTCCTAACTTTGGATGAAAAATGGATATCGCCAAAAGTAAGTTTAGCTAATACCACATGTCCCTTTGCATTGCTAATTAATCCTTCAATAAAATTCAGGTACTTGTTAATTGACACCATTGGTATACTTTCGGTGACAAAAATTGTCGTCAGGAGTAAGTTTTGCACACGTACATGTCACCATTGCTAATTAATCCTCTACATTCTCTCTTGTGTCGCCATTGAGAGCACATGATTGAAACAAAAGCTTGTCGCTCAAAAGTAAGTTTTTGTGACAAGGGTTAATGTCGCCATTGCTAATTAACCTTCAATGAAATCTGGATTGGTTTGTCACCTTAGGTATACTTTTGGTGACAAAATGGTGTCTTGTCACCAAAAAGTGTCGCCAATTGTGTTTTTGTTGTAGTGAATGTTTTGGAGTGAACTTAAATTACTATTTTGACTTAAAAAGATTTTGACCTAATTATCGATCCTCTTATGGATCAAACTTTAACTGGATTGTGTCTCTTTCTATATTCCATGCACTGGGTTTGTGTGGTGTGCTTGTAAATTCTCTCTTATTGGTTCCTTCCACTATGTTGTGAAATCATGTAAGTGCACATTGGGGCAATGATTGATTTTTAATGAAATGACTTCGATTCAAAAAAAAAAAAAAATTTGTTTGTTTGTGAGTCATTAGTTATTCAATGGTTCCTCCTCAAAATTTACAACCTCTTTCAATCAAGCACTTATGAGTCTTAAAATCCTTCTCCATCACTTTGTTTCCTCGAGTTCCACATTACACAACGTAGTGGCACCCCGAGAGCATTAATTAGTATTTTGTATAAAAAAAAAAAGGGCAATGTACTGGTGAAATGTCTAATGCATTTTTCTATTAAAAAAAAAACTCCCTAAAAGCCAGTGTGGGCCTGTGCTACCACTAGTCCTATGGTGGCTCCACCACTGCGCATGTATGGGTGTTGGTTGAAATCGATTATCCAAGGCCTAATCCAAATGAGCATAAATTTTAGAAAGTCATGGTCGGATATCTTGCACTAATTGCATGGTGCAAAAGAACCACGAAAACCAGATGGGAGAGATCTAGATCGAAATCCAGATGAGTTAACTAGTTTAAAATAGTCTTTTACTTTGAGAGATACCGGAGCGGAGAACCACAAATAGTTGGGATGGAAAAGATTCGGGGCGAAATTCGGATAACCCATGCAGTTTAAATACTCATATACAGATATGGTCGGACAATGAGATAAAGAGGACAATTGGGGTCCATGAGATAATATGAATAATGGATTAGTAATACTGTGTTTAGTTAGAGTGAGATACATATAGGATAAAGATGATGGGAATTGCTTTTGACCGTTGGATGAGGAAGGAGATAATCCGGAGGAGGGGGACTAGCTAATACCACCTCTCCCTTTGCTATTAGTTAATCCTCCACATGGGGTACTAAATTGACAAATCTATATTACATTACACGACGGTTTTGCAAAATGTCCCTCTCATATGTGTCCTCCATGACACATTGGAGAGCTATGATTGATTTTTAAATTCATGATTCAAAGGTTCTTATCACTCCTCCTTTCAAAACCTCTTTCAATCAAGCAATTATGAGTCTTAAATTTTTACCTCATTAAAAAGATTTTGACCTAATTAAGTTTTGCATACCAAACTTTAACTCTGGATTGCTATCTATATTACATTACACAACGGTTTTGCAAAATGTCTCTCTTACATGTGTCCTCCGTGGCACATTGGAGGGCAATGATTGATTTTTAAGTTCACGATTCAGTTGATCCAAGGGCTCTTATCAATCCTCCTCAAAATTTACAACCTCTTTCAATCAAGCACTTATGAGTCTTAAATTTTGACCTAATCATAAGAACATTTTGACCTAATTAAGATTTGTATACCAAACTTTACCTGTGGATTGCTAAACTATATTACATTACACAAGGTTTGCAAAATGTTTCGTTCAGATGTGTCTTCTGTGACACATTAGAGGGATGTGGTTGAATTTTTAAGTTCATGATTTTGTTGATCCAAAGGCTCTTATTATTCCTGTTCAAAATATTCAAAATGTCTTTCAATCAAGTACTTATGAGTCTTAAGTTTTTTACCTAATTAAGAAGAGTTTGACCTAATTAAGTTTTGTATACCAAATTTTACCTATGGATTGCTATCTATCTATCTATCTATATTAGTATTGCAGGATGACTTTTGGTGAATGGAGCTTCCTGAGCTTTCCACGTGTACCCCAATTCTTTGCACTTTTTAAGCAATTAGCAAAGTCCTAAATGGTGATGGATAATCAAAGGTCATTTTTTAAATCCAAAAAACAATCAATTATTTAATTCTTTCCCGAGTTAAAGGAAAGTAATAAATTCAATTTGCACCCAAAATTTTCTCCAAAATCACATTCTTGGTAAGGATCACATTCTTAAACTTATGGTAAGGATCACATTCCCAAACATTTTTTTTTTTTTTTGAAACGTCAAGATATATAAACACCAACTAAGCCACATCTCTGGACAACACAGAAGATAAGCCGGGCGGAATACAACCCGAAAAAAGAGTAAAATTATGATTTCTACAATTAGCCGCTAACCAATGCGCTCCCCTATTACTCTCTCTACTACACCACTTAAAACGCCAATTGAATGACTTTGCCCAAGCCTTGATATCCTCAACAATAGCAGCAATACTCCATGGCCTCTCAGCGTTGACGTCTTCAACACAACTTTTACTAGCTGCTTGCAATCTGATTCAAAGATAACCTTATCCCAAACATTTCATCCGTCCAGAATCACATTCTTTTCCTTTTTTATGGTTTTATTTTTGGTATTCTTTTTCTTTTTGTCACTGGCATATGCAACCGCCTAATATAAACTTATTCTTCATCGGTTTGGTATTTTTTCTTCCCTTTCGAATAAGGATTCGAAATAAGTTGATTTTTATATATAATCACGTGGTTAAAAATTAAAGAAGAGTGATAGCCAATCATTTGGGCAGAGGCCATCTCCATAGGAAGATCAGAGATAGTACGGGTAGCAGCTTCGATTCCTAATCCGTTCTTTGAAAGGTAAATCTTTTGTTTTACTACAGTTTTTTCGATTCTTCATCCGCTCTTTGATGCATAATTCATCTTGATGAAAACTCGTGCTATGCTATCCTTTTCTTTTTGAGATGTTCATCTTTGTCTGATAAAAGCTAGGCATGCATTAACTATTAAATTTGACAAAAACCTCCAAGTTTATTAGACAAAGGCAGTAATGGTTTAATTCTTTGGCACGGGTTTTTGGGTAGTTAAAAAAAAATGATGAAAGATATTTTTACTTTGAGGTTTTTGACTAATAAACTTGGAGGTTTTTTTTTCTCATATTTTTAATTATATCTTTGTTTTTTCTTTTATTTAAAAAAAACCTCAACGCAACCCATTATCATAGCATGGGTCATTTATCTTTGTTTTCGATAGACGAATGTTCTAATAGAGTAGTAGTTCATTTTACAATAATTTTTCGACATTTTTTTAAGTTGTTTAATTGTTTGCTAGGTTTTATTAGTTTGACATTTTTAGGAGTCTACTATTGTTCAATTATTTGCGTTCAAGAATTGTGATATTCAGTATTAGTTGTTAAGGGTATTCTAGGAAAATGAAGTAAAAGTACATTCCATTTGTTAACTTCGAATGGTCAAACCAAACGCTTGAATGAGAATTCATTCTTAATTGGATTACCCAGGTATCCTATTACTGGGAATGTGATTCCTAGGCATAAGATCCCCAATCATTGATTCCTATCATCAAAACACAGCATATTATCTGTGTTCTCATTGAAGGCCAGGGGTCTAGAAATTGTTGAGTAATAAATATGGCTTGGACATTGTTTTGCTGCATATAATATTCTCCTAGCCAAAGGAACACATGCAAAGGTTATTTGAACGCAATAGGGGGTGTTTGAGAGCCGACTTTTCAACTTTTTAGTTTTTTGAATTATGGAAAGAATGTGTTTTGAATCTGCGAGGAGTTTTTTTGGAGGAATGTGCATAATGCATTTTGCAGCACGAGTAGTGTTTGAGAGAATAATGACGAAAATGAGTCATGAATTAGTTGTCTACCATTTTCCCCTTGTTTCTTCATTATGGTATTAAAAATGTGTATGAATATTTTTTTTTTTGCAAGTTTTTTAAAGTCATAATGAGAAATTATTTTGTAAATGTGTCCCATACAATTTTGATATATTTTTTTGTTGAAATTTTTTTTTTCAAAAATTCCTAGTGCAAAACATAATTTCAAAAACATAGGCAATGTAGCTTGTAGAAGTTATTACCATGTTTAAAAATATCATTTGGCTATTAATCTTTGGACTAGACTGTTTTTATTGATTAATTGGAGACATAAACTAAGCAAGAAAACAAGTCAGAGCTTTGTTTTATCATTGGGCTTCACCTTATTACTTCTCTGGGCCTGACTTAAACCAAAGCCCTTCAGATATTTTAACCCTATCAAACCCTTCACCACCCAAATTTAAGGCAGAAGATAGAACACTCCATAAGCGTGCCCCCCAATCAACAGTATCGTCTCCTTCCTTTATATATAAGAAGATGTTCTATTAAGGACTCCCTCACGGATCTCCTCCGTGAGGACCACCCCTTTTCTGATTTTCCGGACCAAATTTCGACGGTCCGAACCACTCAATGTGTTTAAAACATGTTTTCCATGGCCAACGCGAGGAATCACAAAAAAAAATACCCGAAAGGGCTTCATCCGAGCAGTTTTTCATAATAACCGTACATATATAGTTTATCAAAAAAAACTCGAATGAAGCCCTTGCGGATATTGTTTTTGGACAAATCCTCGCAGTGACCCTTAAAAACACGTTTTAAACACATTGAGCGGTTCAGATCGTCAAGATTCGACCCTGATCCATGAGGTCCGCTAATTGAGAGTTTGAGGGAGTCCTTAGTAGAACAAGATTGTGCATATATATATATATATAGGTAAAGCTTCTAAAACGGGATTCCCGTTTCTGGACCTCCATGATCCAAATATTTTTTTGACGATCCGAGCCGTCCAATGTGTTCAGAAGGTGTTTTCAAAGGTCCACGCGAGAAATCTTCAAAAAACAATACCAAGAAGGGCTTGATCCAAGCAGTTTTCGCAAAAAATGTAAATTGGATCAAGCCCTTCCCGGTATTGTTTTTTAAAGATTTCTCACGTGGACCCTTGAAAACACCTTCTAAACACATTGGACGGCTCGGATCTTTCACAAATAATTTGCAACACAAAAAAAATCAAGTTTTTCTTATTTTCAGGAGGTGTGGACATATATATATATATACGCCACCGATCCAGTCAAGGATCCCGGATTTCCCGGATTGAAGCCTTTTTCGGTGTTTTGATGCTTTTAAAAATTGTTTTTGGGAAATCCAAGCCGTCCAATGTGTTTTTGTTTTCCAAAACACGCGGAAATCTTCAAAAACAATATTGTTTTTGAAGATTTCCCAAAAATTTCCTTGGAAAACACCTTTTAAACACATTGGATGGTTCGGATCGTCAAAAAAATATCGGGAAGGTGGAGTCCCGGATTCGGGACTCCCGGACTTGATCATTCCTCTATATATATATATATATACAATAAGCTTCTAATGAGGACTCCCTCATTGGAAGTTCCATGCGGACCAATGGTTTTTCCCACTTTCCGAACCAAATTTTCATGATCCGAACCGTTAGATGTGTTTAAAATGTGTTTTCCAAGGCCAACGCGAAGATTCGTGAAAAAAAAATACCCGGAAGGGCTTGATCCGTTCAGTTTTTGTTAAAAACGCTATTTTAAACACATCTAACGGTTCGGATCATGAAAATTTGGTCCGGATGGTGAAGTCCTCATGGTGAGGTCCTCATTAGAAGCTCACCGTATATCAATATATATATATATATTCCGTTAAACAAAGGGGTAGAACTGTGAGAGAAATTAGGGGGAAATTAAAATGAAAAGTAGAATGTGAAAAGGAGCCTCCCACCTCTTTCTCGCTTCTAGCCTGCAATGATAAAAATGAAAAACGAGTTATGAGAGAATGAGTCCTGGTAGGTTTCAGCCAAATACCCCTAATTGGAAAAGTAGAATGGGAAAAGGCAAAAAATAGGTGCCCACACAGGCTCTATGAGGTGATTTGGTTAAATAATTCGTTTGGATTTTTCTTTTATTACTTTATTCAATTTTTTCTGCATTTGTTGGTTTGCATCAATTTTTTGTAGATTATTGATTTGTCTCGACGTGAGGAAATTAGAAAGTAAAAAATTATACTTATAACTGAATTTTTTTGAATAAAGAAAAAAAAAAGTCCAATAATCTACTATTTTAGTCTTTATTCCAAAAAATTTCAATTTCGAATATGTAATTTTTTACTTTTTAGATTCATCTCGTCGTGACGAATCAATAATCAACAAAATTACAAAATTAACAAATGCGAAATTTTGTTGAATAAAGGGAAAAAATAATCTCAATCAATTATTTTGCCAAAACACCCTTGAGCACTGAATGCACAAAAATAACAAAAGGAGTGTAGAAATCTCATTTCATTTCGTTATTTCTTACATTTACACACATAGACTTGCCAAAAGATTAAAACAAACCAAATTTGGGTCAAAATAAAAATACTCCAAATACAAATAAAAGAATGTTGGCAACCCAATCATAACAGCTCAAAAGTGAAAAATGACAACCAAACCATAATTGTAGATTTGCTATGGAGATCCACTCATAAAACCCAGATCAATCCATTACCTAAAACTCCAGTTTTTCGATCACTCGTCGCCGAAGTTTTGCAACCATGCTCTGCCCAAGCTTTCTCATCTTCACACCAAGCAAAAAGCAATATCCAATTTTGCGGATATAACTATACAAACAGAATTCTCATACAGATTGATATCACGATCCTTTCGTTTCATATCAAATTACCCATTATTGCATCTTCTAATACTATGAGAATGCAATTGAAATCATCAAGGAGTGTGAGAGGCAGAGTCAAAGCTATTTCCCCTGCAGTATCTCAGCTCCAAAGAGACTTGTCTTTCAAGCTGTAGCTGCCTATAGAAATTGGCTATAAACATCTCAGCTCTCTTGTCAATATCATCTTCTGAAGACGGCAAACTGGTGGTTCTTGAAATCCCACCACTACGCGAAGATCCGGCCGCCGGTGAATCCAAAAGGTCTAAGTCCTCTGCGCACGCCCTCAGGCCAGGCCGGTCGTTGAAACTCACTCGTCGCTTATCTTTCGGAGCACGACCGATAATCATCGAAGCAATTCGGAATCGGTTGACGTTTACATTTAGAAGAAACGTTATTTTCTTGACGGCTCTCTTTAGCCGGCCTAGCAATAACCAGCTATCCGCACCCATGCTTTGCTTGTTGGAATTTACTATCTCAATCAATGGGAATTTCAGATGTGAGATTGTGGTGGTGGTGATGGAATAGGAATGAAATTATTGAATTTGGAGAAGTGGGGTCTGTGGAATGGTTTTTTGTGTATTTATATGTGAGAGAGAGGAGGAGAGAGGAAGTTGTTTAGCAGGTTAAGGTTTGAGAATGCGTAGCGAAAAGAAATACCGCGTGTTGATGATGACAGCTGCAGATGGGATAATGATGTTCGAGACTTGGAGAGGAGTCAAAAGGTTGATTAAGTCCTAATAATAATTAAGAGTGGAATTAATTAACATGTTTATTTAAAGGAGAAAACGATGTTGTACGTTAGAACAGCAGCCGAATGGTAATTTTTTAATCCAAATCGGTCAATCTAATGAGCTCGTTTACTAGGTAAATTATCTTGAAGTAGATAGAATATAAATAGTACATGACAAACTAAATTTGTGCCAGGGCCGGGCAAGACATGAATCCCAAGAAGCTTGGGCTTTAGGTCCACCAAAAAATCAAAATTTTAGAGCCCCCAATTATTTAGGAGCCCTACATAGATATACTAGGGCAATATAAAAATAACAAACAAAATGTTTAAATGATGACTTTTGAAATATTGTAGCGGTTGTATATTTTTTGATAAGTACTATAGGTTTGTATTTTGTAATGGTAAATATTTTGTAATGGTTTTTACAAAGTCTCCATATTAACCAATTTTTGTATGCAAAATATAAGGTGGGTCTCGTTTAATAAGTTCGATTTAGGCCTCCGAAATCTATGAGCCGGCTCTGTTTGTCGCTATAGTTGTTTTTTTAGGTATCATGTAGTTATTGATATCCGATGAAATTAACTTCGTTTTGCATAGCTAATAATCTTGGCAAGTCAAACAAAATTAATAGATACTGTTAAAATCTGAGAACCCGAGTGGATGGATACAAGTTGCTTTACCGGGACAAAAGCCGCGATGGTGCGTAGCACACTAGAACTATCCGAGTTCGATTAAAGCGATGTATCAAAATTTTGTGCCCTTGTTTTGTTTTTTCTTTTTGTTCTTGATTCAAACATTTTCCATCAAAAGCTGTCAAATGTAACAAGATAATGTAAAGTCACTTGTAAGAGAATTAGGATAAATTGGCAAATTACACTTAAGGCACTCTATTAATGGAACTTTCTTTGTCAATTCTAGTCTAACAAAACCTACACAAGTTGTGCACTGCCGGGTGGAGTATTAGCTAGGCATTTAAATTACATACATGTGCTAATTGGATAAAGTCCAAAGATACAATAAGTCAGTAGTTTACTTCTTCCATACCATAGAGAGCTTCTCTGTTGGCTCCCAATTGAGTGTTGGGAGATATAACATTTAATTTAAGGTTTGGCCCTGAAGTCCTTTTTGACTCTTATCAAGCAGTTTGCACTATTAACCTTTTTTATTGACTATTAAAATGAGACACTTATAAAGGCCACGTGATAAATTAAAAAACAAATCAAACATGTACAAGGTATCATTATATATCTATATATGGTGCTGGAAATGGGCTGAATTTGGCTTGGCATCCAAGTTAATGTAGAATCAGAGTCCTGTTTTTTTAAACTTCTTCAAGATCGAGGTGTACAAAATTGTCAATTGAAGACCCTTTCAAAGTTTGGTTATTCCATAGTAAGCCATTTTTTAGGCCAACATTGCTAACCATGTAAACTTTTTGCTTTGGGAAAGTCAAAGTACCCAGAAAATTCACTTCCAAAATTTGGCCACTAATTTCAAATTTTGGGTGCTTTTTCTGGGTATGTACCTATGTAGCACTGCTAATTTTTCATCTTTAGCTAATTTTCTCATTTTGAAAGGAAAAGTTTCTAAACTGCAGTCTACTTACACAGTGGGTATAGTTTAGGTCATCTCTAGTGGTGGAGTTAAATGAAAGAATTTGTCAGTAATTACCACAATTAACTAACACTTTTTTTTTTTGGCCCATAATGGTGTAGTTAGTGTGTAGTTAGTTTGGGTCAGAGATCAAAAAATGTTACAGCAAGCAAGTGGGCTCCACCATTTGAAAAAGTGAAAATGTTTTCGGAAAAGGAGAAGTAGCCGTTGCAAAAGTCTCCTAGCCGTTGGAACTTCATGATATCTGGTCATTGAAGAAAAAATCAGGAGAGAGAATGGATCAAAAGGAAAAAAGTAAGAGAGAGAAAGATGTCACATGTGTATACATAAATATATTTGTGTATTTTTTACATTTTAACAAAACTTTAACACCACCAATACAACACTCATTAACTTAACAACATATTTTGTCATAACAACACATAAATGGAACCCATTTTTTACACTTTCGTGTCATATAACAATACATTTTTAACTCCACCACTAGAGATGGCCTTATAGTCATGATGATAACCATTCTGTAACCTAGCAGGCTAGCACAGGAAAATTTGGATCACTTTCTACTTCATTGTAATCCTGCATGGGAAATCTAGTTTAAGGTGTTACTGTGGTGTGGGATTCCATGGATGGTGCCCCCATCTCTCAAGGTCTTACTGCAATGGTGGATGAGTATAAAACTCAAGCTGGAAAAAAAAAAAAGAAGAAGAGAAGATTTGAGATTGCGTCGCACTTGCGGTTCTGTGGTCCATAAACAACATGAGTGTTAGATTTTTTGGAGGGTTCTAACCTAAAATCTATTAGTCATAGGTGGAGTAGCCTCTAGTAGATAATACTAACTAAGCTTGGGTGAGCAATGTGAATAAGCATGTATTTGAGAATGTTCCCAGAGACTAGACAGAGGTGTTGGAACAGTGCAAGCTCAGAGATGAATTTCGGGTAAGAACAAAGTGGAGGTTGAATGAAAATACTGTGGACAATTTATTATTCAGATTGGAGAGCGTTCTAGTGTCTATCTAGCAATGTGCTTCTGTCAATGTGTATTGTCTTCAAACATTGAAATGGCCGGATGGTTCACTTAGTGTGCACGGTCAATACAATGTTCTTCTGATGCTGCTGATTCTGTGAGGGTGATGTGAAGCCTAGGGGTTGCTTCTGTCGAGGTGCTTCAGCTGCTGATTTTTTCCATAACATTTTTCATGAATTTTTCCCTTAGGGGAAGCATGGACTACTGGTGCTGGTTTGCTAAATTGCTTTGCTGCTGTTTGAGTTCCAGTCAAAGCTAAATCTTCAGTATAAGGAGGGAAATGGCTACTAGGCAGTAAGTTTGTTATGGATTATATATATGTATGACTGTATCTGAATTTTCTGTTCTTGCAATTGTTCGCTCCAGTTTTTTGCACCGGCCCAGATCCCCTGTGCCGAAAAATCCTTGCGCCTCTGTGCCGAGGGGTTTTCTGGCCGTTGGATCACTAGAATGTTAAAAAAAAAAAAACCTCACAATCTAACAGCCCAAAACCCCTAGGCACAGGAGTTTCCGGCACAAAGGATCTGGGGCCTTTGGCACCATGGTGAGTGTTTGGTTCTAGTTTCTTCTGGGTTGATTTTGTCCCGGCAAAAAATGCCAACAAACCTGTCATTTAAGTTAGGTTGATTCTTTGATTGGATGCACTTTATCATCACTCACTGGACATGTAATAAATGATTCGTATGTCACAATGTGCCAACATCCAACATGCCCACTGGAACAGAAAGAAGGGTGGAAGAAAGAGAGAGGGAATTCTAGTTACATTTATTGGATCGATCTACCTTATTTTGAAGTTCACATGGGTGGTTTTACTGCCGGCTCTATTTCAATATGAGAGAATCTTTAACCCATTTATTCTCGGCTAATTTTTTTCGTCACATGATAATGTTTTGCTACTACGGATTAAAACCAAACACGCACACACAAGCCAATTACATACAGTGAGACTTGGCAATTGTGAGGTCGTATGTGAGAGAAATACAAGTGGCTTTGTTAAGCCAAAATGTCCCTTAGAAAGAATCTTCTTGGATCACAGGTAAACAGGCTCTTATGTTCAAAGACTGCATATTAATCAAGTATGGTGCGATGTAAGTGAGCCCCCAATTGTCACGGAAAAGCATCTAATTGCCAAAGGTTTATGGATTGATATCCTTGTTGTAGGCCATTGAAGTAAAGCTAACGTTAGGCTCATTTCCACCCCAACTTTTTCTCTGCCATTGATTCTTGACGAATTTATACACATGTATTCAACAAGGACAGATTCCAAATGGTATATCGGCCAACCATAATTTTCTCCCAATTTTCTCAACCTTCCACGCTTCTATACAGTAATGTTTTTCACATATATGCCACCCGATATTATCACCTCTAGCCGATGTGAGACTAGGGGGGATTCCACAATCTGCCCCATGGTCCAACAACTTTCACACACCACACCCACCAAGTGATGTGGGATAAGTACCTGCTTTAACTACGCCAAGCTACTCAAGCTTGTGGGACCCACCCAAGATCATTGGACTCGCCAGACATTTCTACTGATATATGCTTTGATTACCAACTGTAATGAGCCGTGGCAATTAACCTGTTGACCCTCACCCTAACCATATGTTCAAGTGTATTTAGCAACGTGACATTTGTCTACTACTGATTAATATTCACACACCTAACCATTGTGGGACTTGGAGGGATTTCACAAGTATGGGTGCACAACTTTGAAGCACCGATGTTCCTAGAGGTAGGAGTGTTCCCGTGTCTGACACCGGGGACATGGCAAAATACACAATAGATTTAATTAAATTTTTCAGGGGGACACAACAGGGTTAAATATGTAAACTTTTAAAAAAATTCGGTGATAAATAAGGATTGTTTCAAATATATTGTGTTTGAAGTGTAATAAGATGTATATATATGATTCTTGTTTACACATATTGAAGCTTCATATTTTTTTTGAACCAAGAAAACATAAAATATCATTAATAAAAACCAACGATTAAAAAGGCGACGATTGACAAAATATGAGGAGACCTCACATTTTACCAGGTGGCCCCGATGACAAAGTCATTACAATCCAATAAGATCAAATACACACACACCCACAAATACAAGCAAACAAACACAACCCGACAATAAAACACAAACCATCAGACCAAACAAGCCGCCAACGCCAAACTATATTTTCTTTGTTAACAAGGCATACGTATATGGAGTTATAATTGTTATACTGTACTTCTAAATTTTCACCATATGGTATATAGGGAGTACTTTGTTTTGTGTTCTTTCTTTTCGGATGAAAAGTGTAAGTGGTTAATTGTCTCAATAGTCAACAGTACGAAGCTCCCTACAAAAAGCGTTGCATGTAGCAATGAATCGAATTTATTAGGTTCACAAAAGAGATTCAATGATCTTCCCTATCTACCCTGCTAGAGATCTCATTGAACCAAACTCTCTAATCTCTCTCTTTATTTCACACCCTCTGATTTCACATATTACTATGAAGGCCACAAAGCGAAATGGCCGCAGATTCATCCTTACCTCTTTCTTCTTCATTCTTTTCCTCTGCATCTTAGCTTCAATCAACGAAATTCGAGTCGATAGTTTGTTAAAGGTTGGTACATGTGCTTTCTCAAAAGCACCATTCCGATCACACAACACATCTTCACCCAATTTTCCCAGAGCAAATTCATCGTCCAACAACATCCGAATCCTCCTTGGAATTCTAACTCTTCCTGACCAATACCATCGCCGTCACTTTCTCCGCCTCATCTACAGCACACAATCCCCGGTGGGCGCGAAAGTTGACGTCAAATTTGTTTTTTGCAACTTAACCAAAGAAGATCAGAAAGTGTTGGTTGCGCTAGAAATAATGCAGTATGACGATATCATAATACTCGATTGCAAAGAGAACATGAACAAAGGTAAGACTTACACTTATTTTCAAGCTTGCCGGAGATGTTGAATGAGGAAAACAAGCCATACCCGCCTTACCATTACGTGCTAAAATCCGACGACGATACGTATTTTAGGTTGGAAAACCTAGTGGAGTCATTGAGGGTGTTGCCTAGAGAAGACTTGTACTATGGGTATGTGATTCCATGCCCTAGCATGGACCCTTTTGTTCATTACATGTCTGGAATGGGGTTTTGGTTTCTTGGGATATAGTAGAGTGGATTCGGGCATCGGATATACCGAAAAGTCACTTGGAAGGGCCCAAGACAAGGTCTTCGGCGAGTGGCTTCGCGATGGACATCGAGGAAGAATCGGTTCAATGCGAAGTGGTCAATGTACAATTACCCGGAGCCAGCCACAAGGTGTACGCACGAGCTCTGGCCAAACACGGTGGCGGTTCACCTTTTGAAGACTCAGGAGAAGTGGATTCGTACCTTGAATTACTTTAATGTCACTAAGAATTTGAAGCCGTCTAAACTGTATCATATCCCTTAGTGTTCATTCTTTTTTCCAAGAAAGAGTTCTTAGCGTCCATCTCTGTAATAAAAAATGAACTCTTGACAAGAGCTAACTCTTCACAACAATATCTGAACCATTTATTGTGAAGATGGACGACTCGAATTGCGAGTTGGCAAGGCCTGCCAACACCGCACATGATTATTTACAGATCAAATTATGTACATGTCCTTAAAAATAGAGTTCCACGTGCAATGTATTCGTGACCAAAGTCCTATTAAGAGGTAATTTTCAAGAAAAGCAGTTCTTCGACTATTGAAAATCATTCCTATTATCTCGTTCAAGTTTTTGCTCACGTTATTTGTAATATAGGCGATAAACGTGAGTATTAAATTTGTATCATGTAATTCTACCAGGTTTTTTAAGTACCAACGAGTCCATCGTCCTAAAAAGAAGGTATCAACTAGGTAGTGAAAGATCAAAATTAAAATAATATCTCGTTCCTCTTTGATAAATTCTAGCAGAGTCTTTTAAGTTACATGTTTATTCGAATTTGCAATATTACTGTCTATCGAGTATAACATGGTATACACTTAAGAACCAATCTGTGAAAGGACTCCAACAGAATTCTCACAAGAAGTTCTGGTTTTGTAGAGTCCATCAATAAACGGGTCTGGATATCTCGGCTTGTCTAGACTTTTTAGACATTCAAAGTAATCACCTATTGCTAGTTGGACAAGATTTTTAGCGTCTTGATAGCGGTTATTCTTCCAACTTTGCATTGCTGACACTAGTTTCAACGCTATATAGTCGAACTGTTGTTGGCAGAATTCGTATTGAGGTTCACGAGGATATTTTACGAGCAGCTCATCAACATTAACGACTTGGGAAAAAGAACAGTTGATGGCGATCCCTGCAAGGCCTCCCACCCCAACTTGGCTACTCGAAGGGTTAGGATCGAAACAATTGTGACACTCCACCGGGAATAATGTCTTGCTGCATACGCGACCAATCAAAGTGCCATCTCCATTCACAAAAATCGAGTTATGCATAGTCTTGAGGGTAAGAAGAAAGATGGCATGGAGGAAAATTATTTTCAAACAATCTGTACGTAACACTGCCATCTTCTTCCAAGCAATTCTGAATCGCAAAACCTGCATCAATTCAACGTTTACATCACATTAGGACATAGTACAAACTCTAAAATTCAGAATATCACAAATGGTTATATTACGTCATATATATTGAGTAAAAGAACGAAGTAAGACAGAAGGAGGCTAACCCCTTGAAGCATCTCTTCAGAGCCTTTGGTATTCGAGAACCTAGTGGTTGAGGGCTTCATATATATGATCTCAATGGATTTCGAAAATCAGAAGCTATTTAGAAAGAAAAAAAAAAGACAATCTTCCTGTATAGTATGACATTAAATTCGTGTAGATTTGGTCCTAAAACTTTTCTAAAACTCCAGAGGACATTGACTTCATTACCATTTTAGTGTATTCGTGTTTATAACAGCAAAATAATATACTTGGGATTTCAAATCGTTTATTGAATTCTATTAATTCAGATATTGCTCTTAATTTGGTCCCAAGATTTCAATTTCAAATCGTTTCTTTCTTGCTTTGTTTTGCTTGTTGCTTCAGGGGTATGCCCTGTTGTTTCTTTTCAACCAATCATGAGCTCCTTCAAGTTTCTCTCAAACTTCTCGAGATAGAAAATCTTCTCGGATTTTTTAGGATTGTAATTGTTTCCAACGTTTCAATAAAGCTAGTTTATTTTTTTGCTATATCTTCTCCTTTTATTTTCCTAAAGTAAATACAAATTCGTTACATAACTTGCTGGTTTGAACTTTCGGTTTTTCAGACATGGGATTCACCTATTTGATGAGATGGCTGAATGAGTTATCTTAAATTTGGTCGTACTAAAACTACACACATGGATAGAGAGCGAACAAGTCTGAAAAACATAATACAAATTAAGAAATGTTGGGGTTCAGACAATCTTCAGCAGTACCGGGGGTATGGGGACGGGAGCCCCCAGGGACACGAGTGTCCCGCCGTCCGGAGTGCAACTTTAGGAGCATTCCAGACTGCAGCGAAAATGATATTTGAGGGACCTCGGTGTGTAATTTCGGCTATAGGCCCGACCTAATTATTCCGTTGTTAGTGTGTAATTAGGGTAACATGTTTTCAGAGAAAACACAGAGGGAGATGCGAGAGAAAACGCAAATCTCAGAGAGATTGCGAGAAGACTTGTACTCTTGATTTCGATTTCATAGTGGACTGGTGTGGCTCCCGTGGTTTTTCCTCGCGTTGAGGTTTTCCACGTATATCTGTGTCTCGCTTTCTTTTTCTGTTTTTCCGTTTCAGTATGTGTATATAGTACATAAAATTTTGTAAATTTTTCACATTTTATCAGAACAGAGCTCGTTCCATCTCACATTTTAAAATCACAATCTACATCTACATATTTGATATTCCACGATAATAGACCCAACAAAAAGGTAGAAGATGATAAACTAAAAAAAAGCTATATGTGACAAACCTCAACAAATACAAATGCATATTGCTTGGGTGTGGATTTAGTGAGATCAGAGAGAGAATAAATCAATTGGACTCTTGGTCCCTTAAATAAGTTAGATATTCATTCCAATTTGCGAATGCTCTTTTTTACATATAGCAGATATTGGCTTAAGAACTAATTCTTGAAAGGATTCCAATAGCATTATCACAGGAACTTCTAGTTTTGGCCAACCCAACCAAAAACGGTTCTAGATATCTCATGTCGATAAGATTATTCTGACACTTCAAGTAAGCACCCACTGCTTTTGTTACTAGATTTTGAGACTCCGGATAGCGGTTGTTCTTCCAACTTTGCAATGCTGATAATACGTTCTGCACGACATAGTCGAATTGCTGAAAGCAGAATTCATATTGCGATTGACCGTATTGGACATACTCATTGAACAGATTATCAAGATCAACAGCTGCAGCATATGAACAGTTGATTGCAATCCCAGCAAGGCCTCTCATATCAGCTCGGCTGCTCAGAGGATTGGAATCTAAACAGTTGTGACAGTCAGCGGGATATGGTGTGATGCTACAAACGCGACCAATCAAAGCGACATCCCCATTCACCAACATTGGGTCATGTATAATCTTGACAGCAACAAGAAAGATGACATGAAGAAAGATTATACTCAAACAATCTTTACGCAACGTTGCCATCTAGTTTCAAGCAAGACAAACACGCAAAACCTGCATCGAAGAATCACAAAAAGGTGTTATGTCATATATCAAGTAAAAGAGAGAATAATCAAGACAAAAAGAAGGCTATGGTATTCAAATACATATAATCCTACCGACGTTTATCTGATTTTCAATTGATTTTGTAGGAAGTCAGAACTTATTTATAAAGAAAGATAATACAGATGCATTTGTGCCATTAAATAGGAGTCCAAAACAATGTTGATTTCGTTTCAATCAGGCAATATTTGTGGGATTTCAAGAATCCTATCTATTTTGGCCTGCATTAATTAGGATTTTCCTCTTTCTTACTTACTGAGATACCAATTTTACAGGTTTCAAGTGGATTTCTAAGGATTTTATAGATGTCAACTAAAAACAAAGATACTATAAAAGATAATACCTCTTAATTTTTCTGTACTCAAATTAATGGCTTAAGTCGGGAGTTTAATTTCTCCTCCTTTTTTTTAACAGTATATTAGAACTCACCACGAGCTGTATTAATTTAGGCCTACCAAAACCAATACTACTATTAACGGTTAATTGCTCTAGGGTCCAGAAGTGGGACTTATTGGGTCATTTAGTCCATGTTAAAATTTTACAAGGTCTAAGGTCCATGAATTTTTTTATTTTTTATTTTTTTTAGAATTTAGGCACTTTCAAAGGGTACCCTAGGGTTTAGGTTTTAGGGTGCACTTTCATATTATAGGGTTTTAGTGGTTTAGGCACTTTCATAGGGTACCCTAGGATTTAGGCACTTTCATAGGGTACCCTAGGATTTTAAGCACTTTCATAGGGTACCCTAGGGTTTAGGTTTTAGGGTGCACTTTCCTATTATAGGGTTTTAGTATTTTAGGCACTTTCATAGGGTACCCTAGGGTTTTAGGCACTTTCATAGGGTACCCTAGGATTTTATACACGAACAACTTTTATACATGAACAACTGCCAGGAAGTGATTTCTCACTTTTTTGTTTTGGCATGATCAACATGATCAGATCAACCATTGGTGCCGACGCAAGGTAGGAAACGAAAAGTGGGTTACGCGCGAGGACTAGAAACATTACAGAAACTTTGGGTGGACACGAGAGGGTGGGAAGTTGTCAGGGTGGACCTCTCGCCAATTGCCCCTATTATTAATGGCTATCAAAATTAATGGCTATTATTAGGGTTTGTGAAGTTCTGATATCACTAAATGTTGTTAAAATTTGAAGTGCAAATTAAATCACCATCTCAAATGGACCCACATATTTTCATCTAAGCCACTCGGATGCGTTAAGATTTAATCTTTTAATTACATGAAATAAAGGAAAAAGAACGACGATGCTAGTACACATTCATGCAATTGGCCGGACAATTAATTAAAACTATGGATGAAAATGGTAACGTTCAAACGAAATTTATAACACTCGCCTATGGTAAACTTATTTGACTAATCCAAACATAGGGTCCGTATTACGTTTTAACTAGTTCATCTCTTTCATAGGCGAGTGTTGGTTAATCCAAATGTAGGGTCCGTGTTAACTAATCCAAACGTAGGGTCCATATTGATTAATTTTAGCAAGTGAGGAAGCCATTTCTTTAATTTTAGCAACGTTAAAATCAAAGATGGGAAACTAATTCATCAATTTGTAAAAATGGGCTTTCTGAGGGCAAAACTTTAACTTGGTCTTATTTTTCCATTGAGTTGGGTTTCTTAAGAAGATCATACCGAAGAAATTAAACGACACTCTGGAACTCATTTCGACTCTAAATTCTCTTAATTGTATTTATTTTTGACGAATTAAATCCATTAAATTCTTAAACCATTCAAATAGATGTCCACTTAGCTTTGATTAGAGGTTCCCCATACTTTCACTAGACAACACCTTTAACTTGTTGATAGCACCTCTAGTGAGGCCATCTGCCCCATCTCTAGTTACTGGAAAATAAACCGATCATAAATATTTAAATCGTCCTTTTCAAAACATAATATTTAAACTGTCAAATGATATAAGGAAAGTCATAATTGGTCCTTTGTTTTTGTGATTGGGAGGGAGTAACTAATATTCTAAAGAAAAATATGGATCATTTTAGTTGGAGATGAAACAAGATGAATGGTTTTCAACGCATCTCTTTCATTATCTCGTTTATCTTTAAGTTTCATTCTTTATTAGAAATCTGTTGATTTTAGCAAATGATTTTCTCATTATCTTTTTTATTTTATAGTAAATTTCAATTGTTGGAGGACTTTGTATTCGTAATTTAAGGTATTTCCTTTTTAAACCAAAAAAATGGCCAGGAAAAAAAAAAAAAAAAAAAAGGCAACAACAACAAGACGAATGAGTTAAAATTCTTCCTGTGGGCGGTGGAAAATGGTGTATGAAATTTTATAGATTGGCCACGTTAGATAAGAATCGAAAAGGGATGAAAGTGCAAATTAGCCACGTTCAAGGAGTATAAATTATAATTCCAAACATCACATAAGAAGTAACGCCTTTATTATATAGCTCCCGTCACGAAGACCCCCGCATTTGATTCCCAGAATGGCACGCAAAAGCGGCGGTAGCACTAGCACCGACACCACTCCCCTCTCCGCCGCCCAAATCTCAGCCGCCGACGCCGTCGCCGAAAACGACGATCTCCTAACTGAGATCCTAGCCCGCTTACCCGCCAAACCCCTCACCCAGTTCAAGTCCGTGAGCAAACACTGGCTCTCCCTCATCTCCCAACCCCAACTCCCTCTCCTCCACGCCCGCCGCCGCCACCGCAAACCCACCTCCGCCCTCTTCCTCCGATGCCCCAACGCCGACTCAGAATTTTCTTTTGTGCCCTTTGAAGGTTGCCTTCTCAAGGCCCCACATTTCAGGTCCCTCGCCCACCCAGGTACCACAATCTTGCATTCTTGTAACGGTTTGTTTTGCTATTCCAAGTTAGATGAAACCACAGGTGATTCAATTTTAAGGTACTACGTTTGTAACCCCACTATCAAACGATTTACTAGGATTCCTTTATTGGGTGTGGTTTACGATTGTAGAATTCCCAATGGTGATGATGATTCTAGGGTTCACCACAAACTTTGCAATTACAAGATTGATAAATCGACTAGACCTTGGAGTGAATTGAATATAACTTTGGTGGGTGTTTATGTGGCCTTTGATCCTTTGGTGTCGCCTCATTATAGTGTTGTTTGTGTTTGGGAATGGAATGCTGCTGCTTTTAACTATAAGATTAGGATTGCGGTTTTCCGGTCCGAGATAGGTTTGTGGGGCGAACTGATGGGACCTTTTACTGTACCTGATGAAGTGCTGTTTGAGAATGGAGTTTTCTGGAATGGGGGAGTGCATTGGATTAGTAACAGCGAGCTCGTTCGTTTCGACATGGAGGGAGGATGTCTTAAGGTTATGCCGTTACCTTTGAGTTGTAGGGAAGAGAAGGTTGCCTATTTTGGAGAGTCAAGAGGCCATTTGCAGGTTGTCGTTAATGACAAAGATAACGATGCTCTATTCAATGTATTTGAGATGAACAAGGAGTTCTCTGGGTGGGTTTCTGTATTTTTTTGTGATCTCAACCGAAGGATATTTTTGTCTGCAGAGATGTTTCCATACTTCTTCATGAATTCTGCGTTTTCTTTGGTATTTCTGGGCAGAGGAGAATGTGTAGATGAGTCTTTTTTTGTGGTAGAAGTTTCTGGTAAGCTGTTCTATTATGATATTAAGAATCAGACCCCAATGGAGCTTTGCGATTTGCCGCATTCTTCATGCTATAAAGCCTTTCCATATGATGAGACTCTATTCGAAGTTTAGACTTTGTGCTTTTGTGGATATTAACTCATCTTGAAGCTTATTGGACATGTGAATAAGGCTTTTGTTAAATGTTTAACTGTAAAGGTTGGCACATAGTTTACATGGACCCTTACGTAGTTTGATGTTTGAGGGTAAGGATAGTTACCATGTTGATGCATTGTGACTTGGTCTACAAGCTTTCTGGGCCGAAGTATATGTCAATAATTATGGGATGCACAGTTCAAATACCAAAAAGATGCTGAGTTTGGGGTTTGTTCATCATCATGTTCTTCAACATCTGAGGTACTCCTGGAAGTTTGATCCGTTTTTGGTCGTCTTCAAATTGGCTTTGAAAATCTATGTATAATGGTCTCCTGCCATGTTCATTAGTTATGAGTCATGACTGCAACCGAAGGGATATATATGACTTATTACCATCGAAGCATGGAGAAAATAACATTGGGGCTCAACCGGTGTTCAAGGTGTTTCACGTCTTCAAGCTGATGCACTATGTTATGTTTCGATCTTAAAATATCATGTATCTTCAGTTTTTTCAAACATGACATTCATGTATAATTGATACCAATGGGTAATTGGGTATGCATAATGTAGGTCTAATTTCTGCTCTTGACCTCATGTGTTTTTTCAACTCTCTTATTACTGATCATGTAGTGAACAATGTTCGTTTTTCTCTAATTTTAACAGCAAAATTCCTCATTGGTTTCTATTTTCTATCTTTCGCGGCTTTAGGGGCTTTAGTGTTATTTTCATTTTTGGCTTGTGTAAATGTTCAAAGTATTGCGAAAGCAGGTTATGTTATTGGCTTGCACAGTTGCACCATTAGGGTAGGAGGGAAGGTACATTGGTGATTGGATTGCATCATTCGGCTGGAAAGGCATTCGACTTTCAGTTATGTAATTGTAGGTTTTTTTTTTTTTTGTGGTTCATGGAATTACTTAATTGAAAAGGCAAGGAAATCCTGTTCATCTAGCATTCAGACTAACTGCATGAGGAGTTAGTCCCTCGCGTGCAAATCAATCTTTTTGTTGTGATTTTTTCTCTTTATGTATGCTGCTGCTGGACCCCTTCTGTGGTAATTCAACCTGAAAAAACTCAGACTTTGTTTAATACAAAGAATTGGCTTTGCTGGACTGCCTCTTTTTCTCTTTTCTTATTTGTGATTCTGAAGAATTGGAAATCTAAGGACTGCATGTTCTTAAGCGCTATTATGGGGGCTACCATTTGAGGAGTCTGTTTATATGAAGAACAGGTCAATATTCACATCGAAGAAAATGAAGTCTTCTACAATGCTGTTGAGACTTTCAACCGATAGAATGGATGTGGAAATCAGCTGCATGGTTGAGCCACAGGTAAGGTTGTTTGCTCTTATGCCCTTTAGTTTGCTCATTATTCTCAGAAAAACAAAGTGATCATCATCACTAAAGTTTCTTTAGATTAGTTTTTGGTTCTTTTATCTTTGGTCTGGATAAAACTATGAACAAAACTAGTGAAACTGCATACAAACATAGAGAAATATATAGAACCAGAGAGGAAGTGAGAGTTCAAATACTAATTTGAAAGGTTAGATGCATGGTGATTTCAGCATTCCGCGATGACCTTGAGTTCCATAATCTTCTGTTGAAAGATTTATTTTTTATCCAAGGTATTGTTGACCGAGAAATTGAAACTTGCCATTATTGAGTGTCTAAGCCTTTTAGCAGTTAGGCACATATAGTCACAAGCAGATGCACTGAATGTAGTGCAAGAATCATAGTGATGGTCAAATCAATTGAAACCATTAAAAGAAGCAAGGAAGTTCTTTATAATGGAGAGGTGGGAAAATGGTTTTGGACAGTTGTTTCGAAAGCTTTGTTTGATGATTGAGACTAGTTTCTGTTGTAGGGTGTCCGCACATGTAAGATTGATCGAGTAATATAATAAAAAGAAGCATGACAAGCATTGAATAGTCCCTGAGGGCTGATCCTTGGTAAGGCAAACTGGCAGGGAGACGGAAAAATAAAGTGTGCAAGGAATTTTCTTCTTTCCTAAATTGTAAGTCACGGGGGAGAGTCCAAATAGACAAAAAGACATTTTTCTTTAGTTTAGGTACTTATTAAGCATCCTCAACAAAACAAAAAAAAGAAAGGTACTTCTTGCTCAAGTTGAGTGTTTAGGGGTGGGAGCTATGTCTAAACCTTCTTATATAAGAACGGAGGATGCCATGCCATTTTTTACCATTTCGGACGAAAATGCCATTAGTTTTATGTTGTTTTGTGATTTGGTATCAGGGATATTTTTGTCTTTTCAAATTTATATTTGGTTTTGTAATTTTGCGTTCTCTGATACCCGAAAATCAGGGAAAAAGGCTGAGCTCTTTTTCCATCTTCCAGACGCTGCCTTCTTTTTCTCCTCTTTTCCGGTTTTTCCGCGTCCAGCACTGCAGTGGCTACTGTTGCTACAGCGATCGACTGTCTTGAAGAACTGTTGTTACAACTTTTTACAATTCGATTGGACTGGGATTGAAGTCTTTCTCTCCTTCCTTTGTCGAGAAGTAAACGTGAATCACGTACGGTGGTGATGTGAGCATTTCCTGTAGAATAGCTCCGGAATCTATGGCTTTTCTATGTGCACTGTTTGAGCGGCGCTGTATAAAAAAGACATTCGTAGGGAGTAGTTCAAGCGAGCGGCTCACTCTCTCTCGCTCTCTCGACCGCCATGGGCTTCCCTCCATAGTCTGGTAAGTAACTGCAGCCGCTAATTATATGTTCTTTTTTTGCGACTAGAATTTCAGATGTCTCCAACTTTTGGACTGTTTCAGCTCTGCTCTGGTATGGGTGTGTATTTATCCTCTTCTTTTTTCGCGTCATAAACTTAAATCCCTAAAGTTTGTGTGTGGTGCTCAAGAAACTCGAAGAATCATACACTTCAATACAATTCATATATATGTTCAATACTTGGATTATTTATTGGTTATTTTAGTGTTTTTATTTGCAGAACTAACCAAGAATCTTGGGATGGAGGATAGTATTTTTCATATATGTGGTTGCAGCTCTTCTTTTTCCGTCCTGAGGTATTTCTCAATCAATTTCTAATTGAAATTTTCTGTGATTTTTGGGTAAAAATGCGGGGTCGCACACCATTTAATGAAGGCCTTTGGTTTTGTTCGTTGTTTTTTTTTGTTGGATATTGTAGATGCTCAGTTAGATTGAGAGAAAATAGAAATGGCTACAAACTTGAGTCGTGCAATTTGATCTTCTTTGCGTTGTACGAGTATTTGTTTGCTCAAGTTTTGGGTATGACTAGCTCCTGTGGATAATAGCATTACCAAATTTGTGGGTGATATTTCTAACATGCTTACTGCATAGTTGTGTTTACTTTTTTGTTCGATCAACATAATCTTTGAACAAATCCACTCTCCTCTTTAATTCTGCTTATTGTTTAAAGGAACTATTCACAATCAAGTATAAAAAAAATGAGAATATTTAAGTTGCAGGAAGTATTCACAATCAAGTAGAGGGACGGTTGATATCCTCATTTTGTTTTTAGGAACTATTCATAATCAAGTTTCAGTAATCAAAGTTTATTTTTGTTTCTGTTAATAAGCCCCTATTTTGGATCTTCTTCGTGTAGTTCCTCTATTCAGCATCAGTATCTCACCATAGTGGTACAGTTGTTTCAGTTGAATGACCTCTACAAAATGTAAATTACCCTTATGTTTTTCCATTATCTGTGCTTTATTTTTAGTTTTGTGTTTTGATGATGGTGTGGGTATTTTTTTTTAATCTGAGGAAAAAGATTAGATTGTATATTTTGTGTTTAGGTTTTCGGGTCTCACTTTTCTTAGCTTCTCTCGTTAAGTTTAGTAATTCATTTTCCTAGAACAAATTTCACCACCTTCCCCATTTTGTATTTTCATTTTATCATTGGGAATCGACTCACAAATGTGTTTAGCAATGATTAGGAATACACAAATTCAATATGTTATCCTACTATGACTTGGGTACCATAAATTAGCATGTAACTAAGTAATGTAGTAAGTCATCCCTTCGTAACATAACCAGCTTGGGTACCATAAACATTCTATCTTTGATGATATATTTTGAGAGAGAGGAACTGAGGCCCATTAAAGGGTCACCCAAATAAAGAGGAGGGTGCATTCAACAATTTGGAGAAGCAGATGAAGGATACTGAAACTTACTGTTTGGTAAGTCCTTTTGACTGGCATAAATCCCATGGACTTGCTCATTGATTTCCAAAACCAAAATGATTGACTTGGACTCTTGTCTTCTATAAGCATTCATCTTGGATGCAGGTAGCTAAAGTTCCTGAAGACATTGTTTTGAATGATAGCCTATGTTACACGGATCCGCAGTTTTGGGCGAAGTACCCGTGTCGATACGACACGATACGGGTGCGGGTGCGGGATACGCACCCGGTGCGGCGGAAAATAATCGGACACGTCGTGCTCCGGCGAATGGTGGGTGACGGTCGACGGTGGTTGTCAGCTGCTGCTTTTAGGGCTAGCGAAGAAGAAGAAGAAGAAGAAGAAGAAGAAGGGGAGAGAGAGAGAGAGAGAAAGAGAGAGAGAGAGAGAGATCTAACCTGAGACAGGATCTCGCTCATCGGAGAGATGGCAGCTTCTGGTTCGAATAGGAAGAAGAACGAGGAAGACGATGGGTATATTTTTTCTGGTTTGCGAAAAGAAATAGAGTAAATGTGAAAATACTTGGACCACAGCTGTCCAACACTCCCCGATGGGTTTACTTTTCCAAGGCATATTATAATACTAATAGAGTAAATGGAGCTGTGGAGGGTTTACGTTTTCAAGGCACATTATAATAGAGAAAATGGAGCTGTGGACCACAGCTGTCCAACAGTCCAACCTGGGAGACAGAACTGCAGCCCCCTGTGTTGACTGGCTCTCTCATTTGGTCTTGGAATACATTATTATAATGATGCATGGAGTATAAAACATACAGCTGTACCGTACTTTGCATTATATTAAAATGGTACCATTGTATCCTGCCATAGTGCCATTAAACTAAACGAGTAAGAGTATTCTCACAAATTAAGTTCCACAGACATTATTCTATATATATATATATATATATATATTTTTTTTTTTTTTTTTTTAACGTATCCCCGCACCCGTATCCCAATTAGGATCCATATCCGCGAATCCTCGTTTTTTAGATTTGAGGTGTCCGACCCTCGGATATACACCCGAATCCGATACACGCACCCGTGTCCGTGTAACATAGATGATAGCATACCTGGAGAGGTGAAAATCGGTTTGTGATGAATAGGAAGGTATATGTACATTGCAATATGACTTCTTTTCCTTTGAGCCAGAGGCAGAGTTAGAGGTCTCCACCCAAACTTTAAATTTTCCTCAGAAGTACCGAGTATAACTTCGAGTATGTTTAGTATGACTGGTAGGGAAAGTTCAAGTAGTCTTACATAGTCATATGGATTTTTCCAATATCTTTCATAAACAATAAATAAGCCCATGGGTGTTTTAGAAAAAAGCTTATTGCTTTGAAGGAAGGATTGCTACATAAGTTTGTGAATTCTTGCTATTTCAACCTGTGGGGAAGGGAGATGTTTTTTGAATTGTTGGATTAATAGGAGGGAAAATCTAGAGGAGAAAAACTGACTGTAGAGACCTGCTGTAAGTCATAGTTATTGCATAATTGGGTGGCTGATCCAACGATGGTTGTGCAAGAAAAGAGTGTCTCTAAACATAAATGAGTAGAGTGTGGACCCAAGTTCAACATCGATGTTGTAGTTTCTGGTATTGGAGATACCCAAGAATGAGAAAGTGCTCTTTGCGCCTTGGAGTTAGTTTTCTTGAATATCCTACAGATAGCCCATGCCTCCTATGTGTACAATGATGAAATTAAATAAGGGGTTGCTTGTGGTCTAGCGAACAAAAACGACCATAAACTGATAAAAGCAAAGAACAAGTAGAAAAATAGACTTTTTTTTTTTGTTTTGTAAAAAGTCAATTTTATAAAGGGACAAGCCCAAACAAAATCAAGGAAAAGGCCTTGAGAAACTATACAAAGAGATCAAGAAAATTCAATACAAGGAGCAAGCAAAACCAAAACTAGCCAAGGCCTAGCTACAATCCCTACCTAAACTATGCATGGAAAATAGCAACAGGGATCCCCCATGCCAAAGCAAACCTGAGATTATCAGAAGACCAGACAACTTTGGTTTGCAGAAAGGTTTTCGTCGAAAATTTTCCTAGGTGAGGCTGAGTCAGACACAGAATGTAGTTGGAACTCATGCATCATCCAGTTAGTTTTGAGTCCTTTAGTAGCTCTGCCCCTGTAGAAAACCAGAGACTTCTTCAAACCAATGCATTTTCTGCTATCAGAGGAGTAAATTGGTCTCTCTGTTCTGGTAGCCTTCCAAGAACCAGCTCCATTGACACGGTTTGGCCGTGCAATGTGCCAATGTTCCTGTATTTATGGTCCCTCGGGCAATAGAAGTACCATTCTTTCTCCCCAGTAGATGCCAGCTCTGGTGAAAATCAAGGAATTAACTTCTATTAGAATGGAATATTTGGTACATATTAGCTGAGTAAAAAAATTTATTGCATTAGAAGTTTATGTGGACTCATTCCCTTGGAACATTGCTGGGCTGTTCAGGACAATAAGGCTGGAAAATAAGGAGAGCTACAGAATTGTTGCTGATAAGAAACATATTGCAGCTTGGCATGGACGGGCAAGTCTAGGAGCCCAGAGATCTTCTCGGTAAATGCATTTTATACTATGGTGGAAATGAGTATGTATAAAATACTAGCATTGCTTGAAAGAGCAACTCCTTATGAGCAGGCATGGTATTTATTCAGGCAAGCCACTATAAATGTAACCCAAAAAGCTGTGCCAGCAGGTTTGTAAGTGTTTTACTACCTTAGTTTTTGTGAGGATGATTTCCTGTTTCATCATTCATGTTCTAGGATTTAATGAAGTCTTTTACCTGTATCCCTCTATTTTTCTTGGCCAGGCATGGGCACAGCTAGAAATGCAGCAACAAAACATCAGTGCTGCTCGGAAACTTTTTGAGGTGGTTATATTTTTCTTGCTCCATCAGGTCGATATTTTACTTCTTGAGAAGCTCTAGAATCCATTTGGGTAGATGTCGATTTCCATTGAAATAGAAGTTAATATTCAGGGAGAGGAGCTCAACTCAAGATTTGTGAGTTTATTCATGAACTTAGACAGTGAATTTTGGAGCTTTCCCCAAAAGGATTTCCAAGCACTGGTTGCTAGAAAGTGATAGGAAATCCTCCATGTGAAGGATTGTAGCTATTTAAGGGGCATAATAAAACAAATCTCTTCTACTTATGAGTTTCCACTCTGGTTTAAAGAGTTACAGCTAGAGCTTTCCCAAACTGTGCCTTATTTGTTAGTTTGTTTTTCCTTTCATAAATCCAAGGGATCAAGTTCTTCTCCAGTCTCTTGCATTGGTGGAATACAATTACTTAACAGCTAACCTTGTTCCAGCTTTGATCCAGAGAGCATCCCAAGTGGACCCAAGGCACCATCCAGTGTGGATTGTAAGTTGTTATACTTAATCGGACAGTGCTGATAACTTCGAAGAGAGAGAGAGAGAAGTAGCGTATCTCATACATACAACATACGACTGATTACGGAAAATAAGAGAACAAGTTTGAATATAAAGCCCTAAAACTAAAAGACTATACTACCCTTTACATAGAAAAAGATTACAAAAGGAACCCTAATATAAAAGGTAAATTACAAAGCAAAACCCTATGCTTTCTATACTTTCACACCCCCCCTCAAACTCATGATGTGAGCCCAGAGAGCATCGAGAGTTTGTCAAGGAGAAAACGAAAACGAGCGGTGGTGTGCGTCTTGGTGAAGAAATCCGCCAACTGAAGTGAAGAGGAGACAAAAGGTAGAGAGATAGTGCCGGACTGAAGATGGTGGCGAACAAAATGACAGTCAATTTCAATATGTTTCGTGCGTTCATGAAAGACGGAATTATGAGCAATCTGAATGGCACTTTTGTTGTCACAAAAGAGTGGTGTGGGAGAAGAGAGAGTGAGACCCATATCGGATAACAACCAGCGGAGCCAAACAACTTCAGATGTAGCATGAGCCATGGCCCGATACTCAGCTTCGGCAGTAGAACGAGCAATAACGGATTGTTTCTTGCTCTTCCATGAGATAAGAGAATCCCCCAGAAAAACACAGAAGCCAGAGGTAGATTTCCGATCAGAGATATCACCCATTGTCAATCAAGATCGGCATATGCCCGAAGAGACAAAGCGAAGTAGACGAAGAGAGAAGCAAACACCAAAACATGGTGCAACGAACATAACGAAGAATCCGTAGGCGTGACCCAATGAGTAGACCGAGGAGCACAAACAAATTGACTAACTATATGCACAAATGTAGGCAATGTCCTAGAGTGACAAAGTGAGGTACACAAGACAACCAACAAGTTCACGATACATGGTAGGATCGAAAAGAGAACCCCATCTCAAGCAGAGAACTTAGCATGTAACTCAATGGGAGTATCAACCTTTTTGTCATCGATAGCTCTTGAGCTCTATGAAGAATGCCAAGAAAATCGGTCACATACTTAGTCCGAGTTAAGAGATAACCTTTTGGAGAGGAGGCAACCTCAATGCCAAGAAAATACCGAAGAGGACCCAAGTCTTTCATTTCAAATTGGTGAAATAAATGAAGCTTCACTTCATCAATAGCCGCACCGATCGGAACTTTAAAGATGATCATGTCGTCAACATAGAGCAATATAAGAACCAAACCATGAGGAGTGCGGCGAACAAAGAGTGCAGACTCATGCGTGCTTGGTTGAAACCCAATCTGAAGAACCACATCATGAAAACGAGCATACCAAGCGCGAGGAGACTGTTTGAGGCCATAAAGAGCACGATGGAGACGACAAACAAGGCCGGTGGCATGGGAGAGCCCTGGAGGAGGACGCATATAAACTTCCTCAGACAAATGACCATTGAGGAAGGCATTTTTAACATCCAACTGAAAGAGAGGCCAATGATGCGTAGCAGCAACAAAAATTAAAAGGCGGACAGAAGTCATCTTTGCAACAGGAGCAAAAGTTTCCTCATAATCAATACCATATTCCTGAGAGAACCCCTTGGCAACTAAGCGGGCTTTGTACCGCTCCAATGAACCATCAGAATGAGTTTTAACTTTAAAAACCCATTTGCAACCAATGAGATTTTTACCATCGGGGAGAGGAACCAAGTCCCAAGTTTGAGTCCTATCAAGAGCAGTGAGCTCGTCATTCATGGCATGCACCCAGTTAGGATCATTACAAGCTTCTTTGTAGGAACGAGGTTCAAAGTAAGTATGGATGCGAGATAAGAAAGTGCAATATGAAAAGGAAAAACAAGTGTTAGTAAAACCAAGTCTTACCGGAGGGTGACGATCACGAGAAGGATACCGATGTGCAGGCGGATCAGAGTCATCAGAAGCAGAGGAAGGACAAGGAGTTGGGCCAGTACGACGGACATAATACTTGGGAAATGGAGGAATGGGGTGGGAATTAGAAGAGGAAGATGGAAGATTGGGAACATCAGACACGTCAAGAGTACGGACATATTCTTGCTCAGGAACATCGAGAGGGAAAGGATCTATATGCACGAGATCCTCTTTGGCAACAGTGATGGGTTTGGATGGGAGAGAGAAGAAGGGTAAACGCTCAAGAAACGTTACATGCCGAGAAACATACAACTTTTTCGTCACAGGGTCATAGCAACGGTAGCCTTTTTGTTGGATCCCATACCCCAAGAAGACACATAAGACACTACGAGCACTAAGTTTAGTGCGGTCCTTCTTGGGAAGAAGGACGAAGCAAGTGGAGCCAAAGACACGAAGAAGAGAATAGTTAGGAACTTGACCAAAGAGCCGTTCGTAAGGGGAGGAACCAGAGAGAAGTGGAGTGGGCATTCGATTGAGAAGATACGCTGCAGTGAGCACAGCCTCTCCCCAAAATACGGCTGGCACAGAGGAGGAAAGAAGAAGAGACCGTGCAATATTTAGAAGGTGACGATGTTTGCGTTCAGCACGCCCATTTTGAGAAGGAGTGTCAGTACAAGAGGATTGATGAATGGTGCCATGAGAAGCCAAGAATTTTGTGAACTCACCCAGAGAGTATTCTCCGCCTAAGTCAGAGTGAAGAACTTTAATTTCTGTCGAAAACTGAGTTTGAACCATGGAGTGAAAATCGCGATATGCTTGGTAAAAGTCTGATTTGTGGGTCAACAGATACACCCACGTAAACCTGCTATAATCATCAACAAATGAAACATAATATAGGGAACCACCTTTAGTAGCTATTGGGGAAGGACCCCATAAATCTGTATGAACAAGTTGAAATGGGGAAGTAGAAACAGAGGTACTTCTATTAAAAGGTAAAGCAGACATTTTGGCAAATTTACAACCACTGCATTCAGAAATATCGCTGGCAGAAATGTTTCCCAAAAAGCCAGACTTAAGCAAAAGATTCAACCGTTCACTAGATATGTGCCCTAATCGAGAATGCCAAAGATAAAAGGGGGAAGAGTTTTGATCTAAACAAAAGGACGACATAACAGTCGTAGTAGACTCAATAGGAACATGTAAAGTCTCCAAAACATAGAGATCACCAACTCTACGCCCTGTCCCAATCTGCTTCTTGGACACCCGATCCTGCACAACACAACCAGAAGAAGAAAACAAAACATCAAAGCCAGAATCAGATAATTGACTAATTGAGAGAAGACTAAGAGATAACTGGGGAACATAGAACACATTTGGTATAGAAAGGGAAGAAGATGGGGTTGGGATAATAGAACCTATCGAGACAACATGCATAGGAGAGCCATTTGCAGTGGAGATACTAATGGGAGAAACAGGAGAGACACAATGACTTAATAATGACAATGTTGGGGTCATATGGTGGGAGCAACCAGAATCAAATATCCATGTGGTAGGTAGGATACCTGTGGTATAGGAACCATGCAAACCTGACTGGGTGGTGGTCATGGCAGATGCTTGTGAAGAACCTCCCTGAGTGATAGCCAGAAATGCACGAAACTGCTGATAGTCCTCAAAGGAGGGATACTGCTGTGTACTAGCAGTGGCGGGAGCTGTAAAGGCAGTGGGAGGACGAGAATACTGTGATGTGGGCCGAGAGGAGGGGGAGGAGGGCTTCAAACGAGAAGTGCTACCTGTCATCTGCAATAATTTAGGACATGCATGCTTCCAGTGCCCTTTTTGTCGACAGAAGCTACACTCATCCATACCAACACGAGATTTAGGCTTGCCAGTAACTTGAATCAAGTGAGAAGACGGTGTAGGCAAGAGAGGTGCCATATACGGGGTAGGCTGAGGCTGAGGCTGAGACTGAATCGGTGGAGCAGCAAATACAGATTGAGAGGGAGGAGCAACTGACCTAATCTTGAATCTAGTTTCCTCAGCTATGAGCTCATGAACTGCTCCATCAACCGTAGGTTGGGGTGAACGATGAAGCATAGCCCCACGAAGAGGCTCAAACTCGTCACGAAGGGCCATGAGAAACTGAACAAGACGCATCTTTTCACGGTATTCCACATAGACCTCAAGGGACTGCAATAGGGAAGGTTCCATTAATGCAACTTGGTCCCAATACTGTGTCATTTCATTGTAGAATTCTTGAATGGTTTTCTCTCCTTGGGTAGCGCGTCGAATAGAACCCTCAAGTTCATATTGCTTTGCAAAGTTGGACTCAAGATACATCCTCTTCAAATAATCCCAAACTTCCTTCGCCGTTTCATATTTAGAGAAATTCATACCTATGCTAGGTTCAACTGAGTTGTGAAACCATGTAAGGATTTTTGCATTTTCAACTTCCCATTTGGCGAAGTCCTTGAGATAAGTCTCAAGTTTCTTTGCATATTCGGGATCCTTGGAGTCCACTGAAGAAGGTTTCACCACAGAACCTGCTATGTGACCCCACATTTCCTTCCCAACGACAAAATTTTTGAAAACACTGGACCAATAAGAGTAGTTTTGCCCATTCAAACGAACACTGATTGCTCTGTCTTCCGCCATAATAACCAGTGCAGTATACCCAATTGAGCAGAATCAACAAACACAGAGCCAACAACAACACTGCTAACAACACCAGATACTGCTAAAAAGAGGACCCAACAACACCAGATACTGCTAATCAGAGCGTAAATACGTTGAATGATACTAAAATACGTGCATACCCATACTGAAATACCTTATACATGCATACCCATACAGTTTCGAGTCCAAACAGTGCAGAATACGAGAGATTTGGGGCTGAAATACCGTAAAACTCCCAAAACAGACTGGTCCAAGTGCAGTTCTAGTCGCCGGTGACCGGAAAGAGGGTTCCGACGATCGGCGAGGGGGTAAAGGGTCCAACGGTGGTCGGTGAGTGGTGGGGTTGGCTGTCGGTGGTCGTTGGAAGCTGGAAGAGCAGAAAATCAGAGATCGGGAGAGAAATGCAGATGTTCCTGTAGACGATACCTTAGGAGAAGAAGATGAACAGTGCTTCGATGCTACAGTGCTTCGATGAACAGTGCTTCGATGCTACAGTGTATTAACGATGAACAGTGTTTAACAATGCTACAGCTGCTGCTGTTGCTGCTGCGATGCTGAAGGAGAAGGAGCGATGCCAAGGAGAGAGAGATTCATGCTGCTGCTTGTGCAAGATCAGAAGAAGGAGACAGAGATGGAGCTCATCAGGATCAACCAGACGGCTGGAGCTCTGATACCATGATAACTTCGAAGAGAGAGAGAGAGAAGTAGCGTATCTCATACATACAACATACGACTGATTACGGAAAATAAGAGAACAAGTTTGAATATAAAGCCCTAAAACTAAAAGACTATACTACCCTTTACATAGAAAAAGATTACAAAAGGAACCCTAATATAAAAGGTAAATTACAAAGCAAAACCCTATGCTTTCTATACTTTCACAAGTGCTAATAATAAATTGTTTTGTCACAGTTTACTTAGTTCTGCTCCTATTCTCTTTATTAGAGACTTGACTTCTGGATCCCCAATTATTCGTACAAAGGAATGAAGGACAATGCTGCTTAGTGCTTCGTAACCAAAATCCCAGTTTTAGGTGCTATGACTATATGTCTTTAAGACTAGGCGGGAGGCACTGTATACGTCTTGATGACTAGGCCCCAAGGCCCAAAGTACGTTCCACTTTGTTGATTCCCCGGTTTCATATCCAGATTTGGTTGCTTTTGTTTGCAGCTTACTTGGATTAGCACTGAATTCCGTGTTTCGTGGAACTTGTGCACAAATGATGTATATTATTGTAATAATTTTAAAATAATGAATAATAGTTTTTGATACATCATAACTTGTATCTTTCAATACCCAATGTGGTTTCTGTAAAGGATTTCAGGTGTAGGGTTGATAGTTTTTTCTTGGGATGTTTAGGCTAGGGGTTGGATCGAGTGGAAAGAAGGGAACATAGACACAGCGAGGGAACTGTACCAAAGGGCGCTGACAAGTTCGTTGTCTTCAGGTAGAACAGACCATATGAAAAAGTGACTCGTGGCTCGGTTTATCCTTTTGCCCATTGACTGTGCCATGCTCAAGTTTAGTTGCTATGTCGTATTTTACAGGCTTGGGAGTTTTAGAGCAGAGGGTTGGCAACCTATCAGCTGCTCAGAGACTACTTAGGGCTTCTGTAACAAAAATTCCCAAAGCTATGTTACGTGGATGACGTGGGCGTCTTTTCAGGAGGATCAAGGAAATTCTATCCTCGTTGAGGAGATTTGTAATCTATATTTCAGTAGGTATTTTCCACTCAATCCATTGCATTCGATTTGCTCATAATGAATAACTCTTCAATATGAGCAAGTGAATGAAACACCCTGATAATTACTAATGAATGCTTCACTTTCGGCAATTATGTTAATATGGAAATGAAAATGAGAACAGAAACCAAAGCAGTCATTCAAGAATTAAAGGATGTGCATGGTTTGGCTTAAAGCCTAGGTCCACAGCCTGGATCATTTAGATACATTACTTAAAATGGAGATTTGTCAGACAAATATCGGTTAAAGACCTTATTGTCGTTTGCAATAGCGTACAGAAGTCGCCGGTGATGCTTCATGGTTAACGGGGTTCCTAGACATCATTGACCCAACAATTGGTAGCATAAAGCGGCTCTTAACTTGAATGAGCACTCATTTTACAAGGTGAATGATTCTTCTTGAAACATTGTAGATGGTAATGACAAGGGAGACGAACAAACTAGCCCCTATGATGACTCGGAAAGTATTTGTGTTGTTTTCCATTTTTGCATTGTCTGTTTACAGACATCCTCTCTCGGTTGTAGCCTAATGTAACTTTTTCTGTAAGTTGGTTATGTACTTAAATTAAACAAGGCTTTTGTTGGAAGAACTTCTTGTAACTTCCTTGTATCCATCTGATACCAAAATCACATGTATCTGGTAACTTTCCTGATAAAAAATAGAGTCATCTCTAGGAGAGTGGGTGCTTCTTAGTTTTTCACGAAAATATGTTTTCTATAACCTTATTAAAGTTCACGACTGTATAAAGACGGCAATGTGGAGACAGAGAGTTTTCGTTTGAATGATAGAAGAATAACACTCTTGTTTTCTGTATCTAATGTGTCCAGGACCGGGTGAAGCAGTTGGCTTTTACTTTACCAGAGGATGCTGCAACCAGTACCAGGGCTCTATTTTGGTCAGCCCCTAAGCATTTCCCCCGCCCATTACAGTTCTCAACTGCTGATCCAGCCACCTCCATTTCCTCATGGCAGCTTCGATACTACCAGCGGAGACATTTGGCATTCCAATTCCGGATTGGGTCAAGAACCCTTGTAAGTTGGCCGAAGCTGTGGCTAGAATGATGGTTCCCAAGTTTCAACCCAAGAAAGATGTGCAGATTGTGACTGATGAAAAG
>JADGMU010001149.1:0-56210 GCA_016920895.1 Vaccinium myrtillus | reverse complement strand
CCCATATTTGGCTCCTTTTTCCAAGACCCGCAAGGGTTTGATCCTTATTCTACTGGCCCACCCCCAGAGCTGACTTATCCCCCTCATGATGAGGAGTTTGAGGAGATGGTACAAACTATTGTGCGATCGCAGATGACCCTCACCGCGGAAACCACCCAAGAAATTGAGAACCTTAGGTCCCAGTTAACTCAACTCACAGAGGCAGTGGGACAAATCCAACAGGAGTGGGAGACATTTCCTTCTCCGCCTCAAGTCAATAGAAGAGAGGAGGTCGACCCACTTCTCATTGAGGGACGGGTTGATGATCGTTTGGAGGAACCTTCCGAGTTTGGAAGGAATGAGGAGGTTACTCCTAAGGAAGAGGAAGTAGGTTTATCTAACGATGTAGAGGAGGTTGACTTGAGCTTACAACAGTTCTCCGGGTTTAGAGGGAATGAGGGGCTCACCGCCCAGTGTTCCCCACTTAAGCCCAAGGAGAAAAACGAATGCCCTCCAATGTATTTTTCACTGTTGATTCGGGCCGCCTACATTTTCCTTTTTCGCTCCTGTGAGTCTAGAGATCAAGGAGTTGACCGGCCTTTGTCCGCTGAACACTTTTCAGAGTCTGTAGGAGGTGGCGAGTTCCATGACAAACGTGTTTCCCTTGAGTCTGCCCCTCCTTGTGATGATATGTTAGAGGACAATTTCCCTGATGGGGTTGAGTTAGTTGAACAACCGAACTTGGAGGGAGTGCAATTATTAGTGGAACCAAAGTTAGGGGTTGATGTTTACAATGAGGATACTCGCAGCAAGGATAATGAAGAGGAGTCTGCGGTATGTTTGGTCGACACGCTCGTTAAGGAGCATGTCGACAATGTGTTGTTTAAAGATCCTCTGGAAGTTGCTCTTACCGCTGAAGATGCGTCGTTCTTAGATTCTCCAGAGACTGGTAGTTTGATGGCTTTGTTAGCAACGGGAGATTTGTGCGGAGTCGCTTGGGACCCGGGCCCTGAGCCATTGTTGGTCCAACCGCCTAAGTTAGATTTAGAGCCACTGTCAGACTTGTTTAAATATGCTTGTTTTCGGAGTAATAATACTTATGCGGTAGAGGTTCCCTCATCCCTCGGGGTGGAGCAAGAGAGGGAAGTGTTAGACATGTGGACAGAACACATAGGAGCAACAAGCTGGACTGCATCTGGTTATGCTGTAGAAGAGGGAATCAAGTGGGAAGGAAGCAGCGAGCTTCTTATTGAATGTCTTTCTTTTGAGTCTTCCCCTTCTAGGCAACCAGAATCTGTTGGGGTGAGCTCACTTGAGCAACCAGTATTAAAGGAAGTGCAACAAGTTGACTTCCTCGGTGTTGACAAGTTTGATTTTGTTTATCATCCGTCTATTATAAAATTTGTCAACTGCCTGAAACTTGGTTTGGTCTTATGGGAGCATTCAGAGATGCGTCCATTTTTAAGACGAACTCGGCAATTGCTTTACTCGAAGTATCTTTTCTTGTGGTCTGGCCGAGTTCAATTTTTAATGCAAAGCTTAGCGTGGGGTGGTGCATTCATGGGATTCATCTTTGTGGATTTGATTAATTTTCGAATTCCACGTTTCAAAGATCTCTCTCTCTCTCTCTCTCTCTCTCCCAATTAAAATTAATTCAAGTTCAAAAAAAAAAAAAAATTTAAAAAAAAAAGGGTCCGGTATAGCCACGTAATTTCTAGCCTTAAATTGGTGTATCTGGGTTTCTAACAATCTTATTGCCGTGTCTCGGATAGTAATAAAAGACGATTGGCTCTGATTTCTTTAAGGAAAAACCTTGAGTGATTTAACCTGTTGAGTCATGACTTACCCGGGATTGTTATGATGACCTTCTCTACACAAATTTAAGTGAGACAATTAGGGAGAAAAGTAGTACCCGTGCCTTTCATGTGACGAAAGTGGTGGATTTCAATGTTTTGCAGAGTCTTTAGTGGCGTTTCTTTTCCTTCTTTTCTTTTTCTTTTGTATAGTGTCTTGCAGACTAACACATGCAGGTTGATTTGTCCAAGTTGGGGGTCGTTTCTCCACTTACTAATATCTTGTGTTGTCCGCTAGTTCGAGGTGATCTCTTTCCTCTCTCTTTATTTATGTCCTTCTCTTTTAGTGTTTGTGCAATCAATGAGGACATTGCTTTATTCAAGTTGGGGGGAGGGATTACTTTGTCACTTGTCTTATTTAAATTTAGAGTCTTGAAAAAAAAAAAAAAAAAAAGGAATTTGGATGTTTGGGGTGCAACTATTCTTGGTTGATGACTGTTAATTAGCGCTAGTGGTTGTTGTCCGAGTCGGAGTCTCGATACGATTTCATGAATAGACTTAAGCTCGTGAACATGATGTTTAGGAAGCACTCAGTTAGCCGTATCATCTATAGTTGGATAGTGTTTGATCACTTGAGTTCATGCTTTTCACGCGCACTGTCCCACTCTGAGCATTCACTAGCCTTGAATTTGGTTTACATATTTTTGATATTTCGGTGTTAGTTGATTGCGCCCACGGGCTAATTGGAACCCCTTTCCTACATTGTGCGCTAAATTGGTATTGCTTATCCGGGCGTTCATTGAGTATTCAGGCAATCGGGGTTTGCTCCCACTGTTTTGTTCGCATTACAAGATGGATAGACCTTGTGAAGGCATTGGTTAAATGTGGTTAGTTTGGGTCTCTCCCTAAAGCCTTTTTGACTCGAGCAATTAAGTCTGAGGGGTTTCTTTAAACCTGGTACCCTAAGGCCATCTGGCTTGGGGATGACTGACCTAAAGCTCGTTACATGGGTCAACTCGAAAGCCCGACAGATCCAGGCATTGCACGACCACAAGAAAAAAATGAAAGAAAAAAAAAGAAAAAAAAAAGAAAAAAAAGAAAAAAGAAAATAATTATTAGGGAAAGGGGTGAGTTCTAGAGACACACCGGGCTATTGATGTTGTGTGAACTATTTTCGGGATTAGTGAATTTCTATGTGTGATTCTCACTTACACGCATGTTATGTGATAAATCTCTATCTGATCGTAGGTGAGAGGATTAATTTTTGTGTTAAGTTTGCTGCGAAATTCACTTGTTTAACTGTGTTCATGGATGAAATGTCTTGTCTTTGACTTGCCTGACAGTCACTGTAGTGCTTCGAGAAGCTATTGATTGGGTTGAGTTGCATTCAAATGTCCGAGTCTTTTGTGTTTTGTGGGTTATCACTGCTGAAAACCCTCACGAGACTTCACTCATCCTACCGGGGCCGCCCGGGGGTTTAAAAGATCTATCCTTTCATTTATTTTTATTCTTTCTGTTGCTCGGGACTAGCAACCTTCAAGTTGGGGGGTGTGATAGGCGCACAATATCTCAAGATATAAGCGCCTAAGTAGGGCGAATTAGCGCATTAGAGGCGCGATTTATTCCATTTTCCACTTGATGCGGTGTTGTCTTGTGTTTTGGTATTGTTGTGTTCGTTTTGTAGGAAACAGGCCGGAGGAGCACGTAAAGTGGACACATGACATTGGGCTTACTGGGAACCGGTGGGGCCCAAGTAGGGACGACCAAACAAGCTTGAGAAGCATTATGAAGGTCTCGGTATCGATACAGGGGTTTGCCTGTATCGATACCCAAGTGCTCATACGCGAACAGAATGTCTGGGTATCGATACGGCTAAAAGCCTGTATCGATACCGACTAGCTTAAATGGGCCGGTGATTTTGCCACGTGTTTGGGCTTCGGGAAAGACATAAATACCTCTTTTTGAGGTCGAATTAGGGTTGGAACTTAGCATTAGTTTTCTTCTAATTTCGCAGCCGTTTTTCCTCTGCAGATTCTACTTTCCGGGTTACTTTTCCATTGAAGTTTTTGGAGTTTCGTTACGCGATTGAAGTATTGCTTCGGTAACTCTTGCTTTATTTACTTTAATCTTAGTTCACGGGAGTTTGTCCGTGTTTTATTCCCGAATCTTGTGTTTTAATTCTTATTCGAGTTTAATAGCATGTTTTATTCCAGAATTTTCTTATTTGTTCTGTTCAATATGAGTGAGTAATTTCATAAGTATGGTCGCGGGGTGATTAACACGCCGTGGCCAGGGCTGGATTTATCTTTGCTCCTATTCTCAAAATCAATAATGAAAAAGCAATTTTAGGTTATTAAAGAGCTTCCGTCGGACGAATCCGAGCTTCGTCGGAGCCCATGTAACGCGGGGAATGGGGGACCAAAACCTGTTCTTCGCTGTACATGGGTAATGGCGACCGCGAGGATTCGCATCTTTCGGGGTAACCTTTTCTCTCTAAAATCAACCGTTTTCTCGGAAACAACGAATGGAGCAGGAAATATCCGGACCTGGTCACCGTGTTATGAACCCTACGACCGTACTTCCTTTTTATTAATTTAATCAAAATCAGTTTTTCTCTTAATTTAGTTAATTCACCAATCAAACCATAACGGGTGGCTACCTGAGAGCCGTGTTTAAACTAGCATCCCGAGTTTTTAGTCAGCACTTTCCACCTTCTCTGTGGATTCGATTCCGGTCTTACCGGGTATTGTGCTACACCGGTCTCCACCCTACGCTTGGGGCAACCCATTAATTTAGGTATAGGATTTCGGTCAAGCAGTAGGTCTAGATTTTGTAGGTATTTGTTGTTCACTAAATCCTTTTATATAAGGTAAAGTTACAATGTGTATATATATATAAACTCCCGCGTAGGCCCTTAAAACACTTTTTAAAAACATTGAGCGATTCGGATCGTCGAAATTTGGTCCGGAAACACAAAAAAAGGCTAGGTCCGCATGGAAATCTTATATAAGGGACCCCTATTGGAAGTTGATATATATATATATATATAGTCCCGATCTATTGAGGACTCCCTCAAACACAAATTTGGTGCGGACCTCATGCTTTTTCGACTTTCCGGATCAAATTTTGACGATCCGAACCGCTCAATGTTTTTAAAATGCATTTTTAAGGGTCCTATATAGCGTTTTTAACAAAAACTGTGTGGATCAAGCCCTTCCGGGTATTTTTTTTTGAAGATTTTCCGCGTGGACCCTTAAAAATGCATTTTAAAAACATTGAGCGGTTCGGATCGTCAAAATTTGATCCGGAAAGGTGAGGTCCGCAAACTCTTATCCTAAGGGAGTCCTTAGTAGATCATGATTCTATAAATATATATATCCGGTTCCCCTCACATTTAAAAAAACACATAAAAAAATACCTCGCTCTTCCGGGCCCCAATGTGATGTTCGAAACCATTCATCTTGTTTGAATGAGTAAAATAAAAGGTCTTGCATAATTTCAGCTCAATTGGATATCGTTAAGTGCTTCATCTAAACAGTTTTAGTTCCTGTCACAATTTTTGCAAAACTGTTTGGATCAAGCACTTACCGATATCCGATTGAGCTGAATTTTTGCAGGACCTCCTATTTTCCTCATTTGAACAAGATGAATAGTTCGGAACAACACAGGGGGGTCCGGAACAAAATCGAGTATTTTTTTAAGTGTAAGGGGAACCGGCCCCCATTATATATATATATATATATATATATATATATATATATATATATATATATATATATATATATATATATAGGTTCCACTTCTAAAACGGGATTCCGGTTTCCGGACCCCATGATCCAAACATTTTTTTGACGATCCGATCCGTCCAATGTGTTCATAAGGTGTTTTCAAGGGTCCACATGGGAAATCTTCAAAAAAAAATACCGGGAAGGGCTTGATCCAAGTAGTTTTCGCAAAAACTTTATATTTACAGTTTTTGCAAAAACTGCTTGGATCAAGCCCTTCCCGGTATTTTTTTTTTAAGATTTCCCGCGTGGACCCTAGAAAACACCTTCTGAACACATTGGACGGCTCGGATTTTTCAAAAATAATTTGCAACACAAAAAAAATCAATTTTTTCTTGTTTCCGGGAGGAGTGGACTAGAAATTTTCTGTACCAATAAGGCCACGCCACGAAGGCTACATATACCGCCGCGAAGGCCACGCTACGAAGGCTATATATCACGCCACGAAGGCTACATATAACGCCACGAAGGCTATATATCATGCCACGAATATAAATAATCTGTTCAAAGCCAAGCATACGTATTACAACTAATCACAAACCATAAGTACACTCATTGCCATCACATGTCACGCCATCTGGCACACATCTTTATACCGCTGGCCAGTCACGGTGTACAATTATACGCCTCTAAACTGATAATACTGTCATTAGTCATCACCACATCAGGCCAACACAACTGGTTAATTGCTCTAACTCCAACGGCAAGATAAGCTAATAAAAGCGTACGCGGTAACCCGCATTCTACGTAAGATAATCAAGATCAAGGGTGGAATTCATCGTGTCCAATCTCTAAAATTCAACAGTATTCAGATCTTTGAAACATAACTAAGAAAAGTACTAATGTTAATTAAGTGGCTCAACATGAAAAAGAAAGCAGTGCACATGTAATTAAGACCATCTTCAAACGTAATTACATTCTCGTAAGCAAAAAAGACCACCATCTCAACATTAGTTTAAGTACAAAAAACATCAAAATCTTATCTAAAACCTCCACTTAGTAGGGCCACAGAACTAAAAGAATGTATCAATTATGATATCCTTAAATCTTTTTTTCTTTTTTTTTGATAATCAAAAACCGCACAGCAGGGCTCCATCAATTAATCATCACTACCAACGAAACTTTATTAAGTCCCACAAGCAACTCCACCATCTCAGAAATGAGTTCAATCCAAACACGGAAACTTAAAGACAAATTTATCTACAGATTTGATGTTATTCAAATGTAATTAAAACTTTACAATATTACAGAATAGTCTACCGAGTTATAAAACTCAAGTTTCGATAGCAACAAAGCCCCTCTTTTCAACAACGATAATCGGCGTCAAAATATATACAGAAAAACAATTAAACAAAGTCCTACTAATAATCACTTCCAACACCTCACAAAACTAACACTCAAAAACTTCCATTGTCCGTGGATCACGATGACACACCCCCACTGTTTTTTTTTTTTTTTTTGTGTGTTATATCCTCCAAAACAACTACCACATAACAAAAACAAATTAAACGAAGAGGAGCATTAACCTATGAATATGATTGCAAACTCACTTACCAAATCCAAACACCAACACGACCCCATATAAGACCTACCGCTTGCTCTGATACAAACTGTAACAACCTGGATCCACAAGCACCACGATAATACAATAATGGGACTCTAATCAATTATCTCAACAAAATAATAATAATATTTACAAGCAATTCCATCCAGCCCTCGCCGCCGCGCCAACTTTAATTAATTGGAGATCACAACCGTTCATAGATTCTGTTGTTCAAAGCCAACTCCTAAATTCTATGTCCACCATATGTGACTTCACCTCCTTCTTTTTGTAAACACCACGTCATTAGCCTTCTTATATCCGAACTCCCCTTTTTCTAATTCTTATCCCTCCCTTTTATCTACACGTACTCCCCTGCCTTTCTAATTCTCATCACCAAAACACACTTCACCAACTTAGTCACCAATGCTTTCTTGTATCTACTCTAGCTCCCACGTGTCTCACTTTTTGCTACCACCCATGCAATAAAAGACAAATGTGTGAGACAATTACTTAGAAGCCTTCCATATATTTGTCATCGTAAAATTAATAGACAGCTTAAATAAGAAGTATAAGCTTGTAATTGTCATACGGGGTATTACAATACTCCCCCCCCTTTTAGAAATTTCGTCCCCGAAATTTACTGATTAAAATATAGGTAACTGGATTCCATGCCACAAATGCTATATATGTCACGCCATAAAGGCTACAAGTTTCACTTACACTTAAAAAAACACAAAAAAATACCTCGCTTTTCTGGGCCCCAATGTGATGTTCGAAACCGTTGATCTTGTTTAAATGAGTAAAATGAAAGGTCTTGCATAATTTCAGCTCAATTGGATATTAGTAAGTGCTTCATCTAAACAGTTTTAGTTCCTGTCACAATTTTTGCAAAATTGTTTGGATCAAGCACTTACCGATATCCGATTGCGCTGAATTTTTGCAGGACCTCCTATTTTCCTCATTTGAACAAGATGAATAGTTCGGAACAACACAGTGGGGTCCGGAACAAAATCGAGTATTTTTTTAAGTGTTAGGGGAACCGGCCACCATTATATATATATATAGGTCCCACTTCTAAAACGGGATTCCCGTTTCCGGACCCCATGATCCAAACATTTTTTTGACGATCCGATCCGTCCAATGTGTTCATAAGGTGTTTTCAAGGGTCCACATGGGAAATCTTCAAAAAAAATACCGGGAAGGGCTTGATCCAAGCAGTTTTCGCAAAAACGTTAAAGTTTTTGCGAAAACTGCTTGGATCAAGCCCTTCCCGGTATTTGTTTATTAAGATTTCTTGCGAGGACCCTAGAAAACACCTTCTGAACACATTGGACGGCTCGGATTTTTCAAAAATAATTTGCAACACAAAAAAAATCAATTTTTTCTGGTTTCCGGGAGGAGTGGACTAGAAATTTTCCGTACCAGTAAGGCCATGCCATGAAGGCTACATATACCGCCGCGAAGGCCACGCCACGAAGGCTATATATCACGCCCTGAAGGCTACATATAACGCCACAAAGGCTATATATCATGCCACGAATATAAATAATCTGCTCAAAGCCAAGCATACGTATTACAACTAATCACAAACCATAAGTACACTCATTGCCATCACATGTCACGCCATCTAGCACACATCTTTATACCGCTGGCCAGTCACGGTGTACAATTATACGCCTCTAAACTGATAATACTGTCTGTGGACGCCCCCCTCCGGAAGGATCCTCGAATCGATTCGGAGTCGCCACCCGGGTTTTAGCGGATTATCCCCGAGGAACCAAACATCGATTGACTCGTGCCTCATTCAATGGATAAGGATTACTGGCCCGTCATCACCATACTATCTTAGGTTCGGGAGCTCAGTTACGAGAGGGGAAGGGTTTTACGGCACCCCCCTCGCCCGGTTCGAAGACCGGTCTCTACTTGACTTTTGTGGGATTATGGGAAATGTTTATAAGTCAACTTTGAACAAATACGGGGAATGGAAGATGGGAGCCATATAACGATGATAAGCACAACAATGGAATTTAAGTGTATGCATGTGAGGTGTGAACTACATGAGTGATAATGATATGCAAATGTGAATAGATAAGAACATCAATCAGCCAACAACAACATTGGAATATACAGAGTGACAACAGAATAATCAGAAACAACACAACAAACCAACACAAGACTAAACCAGTCTGATCCCTCTGCCAAGGGCTTGAGCGCTCAGGGAGAGGGCTTGAGCGCTCAAGGTTCCTCCCACTCAAATATGCTTCTGATGCTCCTCATGATTTTGGTTTGATGAAAACATGTTCTGACCACCATGGCTCATTTACAAACATCATTTAACTCGCTGGACAGAATGACATAATCACATAATCATGGATTTAAAACTAGTTCATGGACCAAAATGGGGGAAGCAGTATAGGAAGAATGGAGGATTAACACTTTAAAAACCTTGCAGAACACTCCTGATGCCAAAAACAAGAAGAAATAAGAAAACAATTTGATTGACTCAGAAGGCAGCTTAAGCGCTCAAGGACGTACCTTGAGCGCTCAATCCATCTTCTGGATTTGAGTGTTCCTGCAACATACAACTCCCATCTGGACCACAAACTAGTTCAATCATGGTACATGATGATGCATAATGTATTGAAATTCTTTAAACATGGATAAAATAAACTTGAGGTGTTCATAAGAATGGACAACGAGCATCGGGCCACACATAAGCATGATTAGAATGAGAGTGATTGGAGTGAGAGGGGAAATCAGGTTGGCTTAGCCAAACATCACTACACACACTCACACACCAACACACACACACACACACTCCGATATTAGGTTGGCATAGCCAAACATCAACGCACGCATCTCAACACACACACTACGATATTAGGTTGGCACAGCCAAACATCAATACATACATCTCAACAAACTGAAAACAGAATGGCAAATCTCAAGATAAACAAGATTCAAAATCCGAAAATGAACAAGGCTTGAGCGCTCATAGTGATGACCCTGAGCGCTCAAGCCCCTTTCCAGGGGGTTGTGAACTTTTGTGATTTCTGATCTTCCTTTGATGTTGGTATAAGCTTAAAACCCTTTGATCATGATTTAAAAAGGATGAGATAAACTGTTTCTTTATGAGATGGAATCATCCATGGCTTGATGATGATGATATAGTATCCTTATGATTGTTGAGTTCGTTGATCGATGATTAAAGACAATATAAACTGGCTTATACGTTTTTGAACCAACAAACAACCACAGGGACGATACCAACAAGATGGAACATGATCAGAAACCACAAAAACACCAAAGATGTTCAAATGTCTTGAGCGCTCAAGGTACTGACGTTGAGCGCTCAAGCTACTTGAAGCTGGGATTTTCAAAGTTTGTTTTATTGCATATTTGAGACCCTGTGAGTCCATTAGAGGTATAGGGGACCTCCATGAACCCACTGGTCTCCCTCAGGAGTACCAACCCGTAACTTTCACATGGATTTCTACCTTTTTGATTTTGATCAAAGCTTGAACTTTGAGGTTTTTGATGGATGATCGATTTGTAGATGGGTTTGTAAAGACAATGTAGTTTATTTTGGACAGAATGTGGTGCGTATGAAGTGGCTTGAGTTGATTCAAGGTTGATGATGGTGTATTTTAGTGAGATAGTTGAAGATCAAAGGGGGGTTTGATGGATGAAGAGGATTAAGCTTAGAGTGATGGATGAAATGGGTTGAGAGCTTTATGGAGATGTGGCTTTTTGAAGTGAGGGAGTGATAGCTCAGATGATGAGAGAGTCTCTAACCTCCCCAAATGGTGTAGAAGAAGCTCTTTTATAGAGTGAAATGGGGGGTGAAGTGTGCTCATTTGAAGTGGGGGGCCTAAGGGAGTAATATAGGCTCACCTGAGGTCTATCAGTTGCATGCGAGCAACATAAAAATGGCTGGGTGGCAGCCATTCAGTTGGAATCTCATCATTAGATACTCTGCCACCGACAGCCTGGACAGGGCTTGAGCGCTCAAGGTGGGACCTTGAGCGCTCAACCTCCCCCTGAGCATAGTGGCTGGTTCTAGTTTGTGTTGGTGTTTTGAAGGGTGTATTGGTCATTTGGATTGGTGTAGGTTATTTGTGAATGGTTTGGAATGGTTTGAGGTGGTTTGGGACAAGTTCGAGCTTTTCTCTTAACTTTAAGGTTTTTCACGGGTGGTTTTTCTCATCATCGGGAATGCTTGGTGAGTATCCCGGGTCAAAGTCGGGGTGTCTACAGTTGCCCCTCTTGGATGAAACTCCATACCTCTTCTTGGTGTGAGTTGCATTCAAGACAAAGACGACCCGACCCTTTCCCGGGCCTTTCGCAAGCTGCAAAGGAAAACATTAAAATCATGGTCGCACCACTCGGGCTGCCTACGTACCCCGTTGTAGGGATCAGACCGGCGTAGTTCATCGGGGCATGCAAACAAACTCAACGGGTTTTCCTGGCCCGTGAAACAATCATGTTCCCATGTCGCGGAATCTCGAGCAAACAGACGTGATTATGATTTCGATCCTTCCCATGTCGCGGAATCTCAAGCAAACAAACGTGATTATGATTTCGATCCTTCCTATGTCGCGGAATCTCAAGCAAACAAACGTGATTATGATTTCGATCCTTCCCATGTCGCGGAATCTCAAGCAAACAAACGTGATTATGATTTCGATCCTTCCCATGTCACGGAATCTCAAGCAAACAAACGTGAATAGACACAAATCCATGCAAACGATATCATCAATTCATCCATATGCACCAGCTTGGTGGCTAAAGAGATTAAGCGTGACTACCCTCTGGACGACGGGGAGGCTAAATCTGGTGGAGCTGTCTCTTGAACAACAAGATGGCCTAATGATTAGGTGATTATCTCTTGAACAAAAGGACAATCGAGACAGGTGATTGCTTACTGAACAACGAAGCAACCAAAATGCCATTAGTCCAAACGCACTTACGTGGTGGATCTTCTGGCTACGCGACGATTGATTGACTATCATGACAGAACGATTGAGCATGAAGCGGCTTCCTCCGGGGGAATGCGTGATGATTTATCGAACTCCGCAGGGCTCAGCCTGAGAGGCCAATCACTGAGAATCAGGCTCTTAAGCCTAATCCTAGTGTACTAGTAGAGGGGAAACAATTCGAATTACGCGATTCTATTCAGGTAGGTCAAAGGCCGTCCTGGCACTGTCCTACATAGGCCGCAACAACTCAGGAGGGTCGGGGCTCGAAAATCAAAACACAGCATGGGGGCAGAGCACTTGGCGTAGGGACCTTGAGCGCTCAAAGGGGGCTTGAGCGCTCAGCCTTCCGGCTTGAGCGCTTGACCCTTCTGGTCCGCGAAGGGTCACGACGGTTCAGTTGCTTAAAAACAGTCCGTTCACGTCCGTTGAACTCCCATAACTTCCTATCGGTCTCAAGACTCTCTCTTTACTCTCTTTTTCTCCAAACCGAACCTCTCTCTCTTGATTCTTCTCGATTTCGTGCACGAATTTCAAAGTTCCAACACCAATTTCGATCTAGGGTTTCGGTTTTCAACAACGGGGCAAACATTCTCACTTCCGACGGTGTTCATGGCCGATTCCGACGAGGATCGATCTCCTACGCCCTCACCGAGGGCTGACGACGACGGTGGGGCCACGGCGGTAGTCCCACCGCGGGCTGAGCCGAGCGTTCAAGCCCCTACAGTGACGAGCGGTGGTGCTACGGTGGTCTTGGGTGCTGGGGGCGTCGAAGACACTACGGGGGTGGCCCGTGGTGATGATTCTGGCGTCGTGGAGGGTGGAGAGGAGGCCGTGGGTGGTGATGGGGTAGCGGGTGGCAGTGGTAGTGGTGTTTCGGTGGTGGAGGGTGGCGGCAATGGCGGTTTGGGGCCCCCTGGGGTTCCGATCGGTGGTGGTGGTGGTAGTGGTAGGGTTTTGGGTGGTTCCGGGACAGCGGGTGGTGGTGGAGCGGCCTCGAGTAGTGGTAGAGGGGATGGTGGTGCTAGGAGTTGGGACGAGAGCCAGAGATTCGATATGGCGACTATGGGGCGATGGGTTTTTACTCTAGCGGAGGTTAGGTACCGGGTGAAGGTGCCCTTCAGTGTCAGGAGTGTGACGGAGGATATACGGCGGAGTAGGAGGAGTAGTTGGCCTCTCAGAGGTGTGGTGAGTAGCAGCGCGCCCGACAGGAGTCGGGGGACGGCGACGAGTGATACTCCTAGTAGCAGTCGAGGGGCTACTGGCTTTGTGAGGAGGAGCGCCAGGGTGGCGGCTAGTGGTAGGAGGATGGCTCCTCCGAGAGGGGTGATGGCTAGTACTCCGGGGGCTAGTTCGTCGATTCCTTGGGTGATAGATGAGCCTGATGAGGCTCCAGTGACAGTGCCTCCACCGGTATCGCACAGGCCGGTGACTCGTAGTCGCTCTGGGGTAGGCGAGTCTCGGGGCAAGGGGGTTGCGGTTGAGGAGGTTTCGGAGGTGGAGCAGGGCCCAGTGGGTATCTCCCGGGGGGATTATGCAGAGTTTGCTTCTCCTGACGATGTTATGGCAGCTGCGATGGAGAACCCACAGGTGTTGGAGGAGGTGAGGGAGGCTATACGGGAGAGGCGGGAGGTCGAGGCGAGGGCTAGGGCTAGTGCTGAGGAGCAGGCGAGGTTGGCTAGTGAGACTTACGCCACGGAGCTAGAGGAGGAGCTTAGGGAGGAGGAGGAGGCTCGGGCCCGTGCTACTGCGGAGAGGGAGGCAGCGGCTCGACCCAGGGTTACTGTGGTCAACGAGGCTCGTGCGTGGTTGGCAGCGAGACCAGCTTTCGACCCTGCCACTTACGATCCACCGACACACTTGTTCATCCCTTCAGGGGTGAACACTTACGTCTCGCGGCGGGAGGAGTACTTTGGAGAGGAGGTGTTGCTAGACCCTGACGTGCACTTGTCACGAGGGAACCTGAGGGTATGTATTTTCATTGATTTCCATTTAATGTACTTTCAATTACTTATGCATGATTGCCTCATTGGATTAAACTGCTTGCATGAATGATGATTGGGCCGGCTTGATTGATTGGTTGACTTGAATAGCATATACTGACATGCCGCACTTTGTTGTTTTGAACAGGAGAACCTGAGGATAGCGACTCATGGTTGTTCAGCTCGCAGTTTGGAGCTTTACCATGAGTTGCACAGGGATGTGAGGAGGCTGGTTGATTTGACGGGGTTCAGGCCGTTTATCTTCACCCTCACGAGTACTTGGCACGATCACAACGTGCTGACGGCTCTGGCGGAGAGGTGGAGGGATTCTACGAATACCTTCCATCTGACGTTCGGGGAGGCTACTATGACCCCGCTAGACTTCTCGGCGCTGACAGGTTTGAGGGTGGGTGGCGAGCCGATACCGTACGACTGCGGGCTGGGGTATGATGAGGTTGGTTTGACTTGGTTCTTGGGGTTCGTACCTCACCGGGAGAGAGAGATGGCCCATTATGGCCAGTTCGGGCGGGCGTGTAAAGGGATACCGGCTTCACAGATGGAGGCTGAGCAAAAGGCCCGGTGCTACTTGTTGTACGTCTTTGGGGCTTCCTTGTACGCCAACCGGCGTTGCAAGGTACACTTCTCTCTCTTGCCTGCGCTGAGGGACTTTGAGAAGGCTTATCAGTATGACTGGGGAGGCCCCGCACTCGCTGCATGCTATTCTTTTATGGGGGCCGTCTCGAGGAGGAGAGGGACGAGCTTGGCTGGTATGTGGAGTTTGTGGGATGTATGTGTACTTCCAACTTTACTTCATTGCTTTTGAACTTGATTCACTTGTTGTACTCGTACTGACATGCGTTTTGATTGCCTTTATCTTGCAGCTTTGGGCCTATGAGGTGTTGGGGTTACATCCCCCAGAGACGACTCATCCTCAGGCGAATGAGGTGATACCTCGAGCTTTGTGTTGGGGGTCCGATTTCCGCCAGTACTCACATCCTCGCGTGACCCTCGACACACTGCGTGCTTCCCTTGACCGGCTTTCCGGAGGCGGGGTAAGTCTTATGCTTATTTGCACTTATGTGGAAGTTGTTTGTGTACTTTTACTCTTGCTGACAACACTTGGTTTATTGGGTGCAGGTCCGCTGGGTTTTATGGGAGGGCTATGATGAGGATTTTCTTGCTTCGAGTCGGGAGATCACTGCCGGGAGGATACTTCTCGAGTCTCCGTACGGCTGGCAGTGGTACCTTGGTGATAGGGTCACTCGCCAGTCGACACGGACTGCCTTTCCTCGGGTGCTTGGTTTACTTCCTTCTCGCGTACTGAGGACCGGCAGCTACACACTTGAGGAGATACGGAGGTATACCGTGCCGGAGGGGGACTTGGGTCAGTTCTTGCGCCCAGAGATGGACTACGACGCTTACAGAGAGCGATACTTGGCGCCCCCTTGGGGACAGTCAGGGAGAGGAGGGAGCAGGTGACCTCTGAGCTAGACAGGGCTATCAGAGCTGCTGTCAGTGGAGCTACAGGGGAGGGGACTTCTCAGAGAGATCGACCGGAGAGGGTGGAGGTTCCCGCGGGGGAGACGGTTGGGGTGACCGAGGCACCTGGGTGGTCCGTGTGGGTGAGTACTCCCGATGGGGAGGAAGGTGCGTTAGAGATACCGCGTCCACCTACTGGACTGAGACCGCTTCAGAGACCGGTATGATCTGCTCACGGTCACATTCCTGTTTCCTTTGATTATCGATGTTTTAGATTTCCTGATTGATGATGCTCGTCTCTTGTTTTCAGGTTGCTTACGAGGTGGCGCAGACGCTATATGAGCAGAACCGAGGGATGCGCATCCTGTTGCGCCAGTTGATAGCGGGGACACGGGTGCCTATACATCGAGTAAATGATATCACTCCACCGGCTGCCCCTGTTCCTCCTCCTTCGACAGTTGCCCCGGTGTGCCACATTTTCATTAGCCTTTTACTTGTGAAAATTTCCTCTTTCTTCACTAATCCCCAACTCTCGTGACTTTCTCTCTTTGCGTAGGGACCTGTTACCGGGAAGAGGGGTCGCGATGAGGCCAGTGGCTCAGGGATCCCTTTCGTTCGCCTCGGCCGCTCGAAGAACGCACAGTTTGGTTTAGACGAGGAGGTGACGTTTGTGGAGACCGTGACTCCCGAGGCAGGAGGTCTGAGGCGATCGACTCAAGGGAGGAGGGCTGTGGCTGTACCTGCCGCTGTGGTTGAGGAGACACCTGGTGCGGTTGAGGGGTCAGGGTCAGGGTCAGGCTCGGGCGATGATGATTCCATATCGGACCCTAACTTCCGAGACGTGCCTTAGGGGTCTGATGACGACGACGATGATGACGACGACGGAGGCCAGTCTTAGTTAGCACAGAGTAGTGGGTAGGGGTAGAGTACTTTTCATTTTGCACATGATTGGGCCTGCGTGCCCCAGTAGCTAGATTTGCACAGTTGGACCTGCGCGCCTTGTTTTTGCCTTGGGCGTCTGTTTGCCCCATGCACGATGACTTATGTACATGCCTTAGTTCATGGATTATGTCAGAGATATATCAGATTTGCACTTTCTTTTTACTTATGCATCGTACTCTTTGTTTTTGGTGTTTCAAGCACTTGTTGTACAATTCACAAAGCGATCCACGTGACACTGAATCCGAAATCACAAATCTTAAAGTCTGCGCTCAGTATCTGAAAGAAGGGATGTATGCCCGTGAATTTATACAAGGCATTCCTTTTGCTTAATACGACTGAACCATGTACAAATAGGATCCCAAAATTTGAACAATCCTAATTGCTTATTGATTTATGCACAAGGGGACACGACACGGTTGTTGACACGAAACGACCTTTAGAACGGGATTTAGAGTCCGTAAGGCATATCGGAAAAATAAAATTTTGCAAGCGAAACTTGAAACTTTGTTGATTATCGCCGTTGGCGCGCCGATCATGTATTTGCTCGTTGTTCTGCCCCACTGGCAGTTCCATCAAGTCATGAACACTTGTTGACACTTGTTCTAATAGTTGGACAGGGCTCGGGAGGCTTGGAATGAGTTTCGGGGTGACAAGATGCAGATTTGCAGGTTCAGGTTGCAGCAGGGCTTGAGCGCTTCAGGTGGGGCTTGAGCGCTCAGGGTACTGTCGAGCGCTCAGGGATGGGGCTTGAGCGCTCAGTGCCTGCTCCAGAGGGCAGGTTCTGCTTGTTCCCAATGTGATTCCTTGCACTCCCAAGGGAGTTTTCTATTCCAGCAGTGCGTGGGGACTTCCAGTTTCTCTTTCCAACCACAGATTACTCTTTTTCAAAGCTTCTTTCACCTATTTTCAACAAATGCTATATATTTTCAAAGTTTTGCAAACCTTCCCCATGCAAGTCCCATGGAAAACATGCACTTGACCATCTTGAAAATGAAGTCTCTCATTTCCCATGTTGCATGGGAATCTTGCATGTCTCTTCTTCTTCCCCTATAAATAACTTGCCTTGGATTACCATTCTCTTCACCAACTCATATTCCACCTTCTGCTCTTACCATTCTCTTTTTACCTCCCGTCTCCTATCTTTTGGGAACATGGCAGCCCTTACTCCAGCCATCCTTGGTTCTTGGATTGAGAGCCTTGAGAACATTGATTGGCTCAACTTCCGAAGTCATGGCCTCAACGCTTTGCGTTTCATTCATACCATCCCTATCCGTCCCGAGATCTTGCATGCGGCCGCTCGCTTTTGGGATCCGGAACTTCATGTCTTTCGTTTTGGCATTCAAGAGCTTTGCCCTACTGTCGAAGAATTTCAAATATACCTCGGGAGTCGTGCATGCACGGAACCTGTGGTCCCTCCCTTTCGTGACAGCTTGACCAAGATTCTCAAGAACAAACTTGGCGTAAATGAGAGTACTGCCAGGTACTTGCTCCGTGGTAATGCTCTTGACATCTTGCACCTCTTTGCGGACTTCCGACCTTGCGGCGACTTGACGGACTTCACTCTCCAGAACCGACGCATGTTCGCGCTCTGTATGTGCCTCTTGGCTTCTTACCTGCTGGTTCCTCTTGACGGGAATGCGAGCCCTTCTATTGTTTCAGTTGCCTTGCAGATCGAGCAGCGTAGAGACGTGGTTCCAATGATTTTGGCTGAGACTCTCATAGGTTTGGACGCGATTTGCTCTGGGCGGACGAATGTCTTTGGAGGCAGCCCGCTTTTGCTTCAGGTTTGGCTTTTATTCTTGGTGTTGTTGGTTTTGGCTCTTTGGTTTAGTGGTGCTTGGTTTTGACGCATGGTTTTTGGTTTATTGCTTTGGTTACAGATGTGGCTCTGTGACAAGGTGAAGCTGAAGGCTGATCCGGAGAATCATTGGATCTATGATCCCCGGACTTGGAACAATAGGCCATTTGTGGAGGAGCATGGTGATAGGGATGGGTGGACTGACTTCCTTATGATTTTGGGGGAGGAGCATGTTATTTGGAGGTGCCATTGGCTGGTTTTGCCGGACATGACGGCGGCTCACATGGGTTCATCATGGGTGGTGGTTGCGGGTCTAACGGGGTTTGCTTTTTACTTTCCACAGCGCATCCTTCGCCAACTCGGGATTCGTCAAGAGATACAATTTTCTGTTCCGGCTTCCTTCCATCTTCCGGAATTCAAACATTCGGTTATGGAGAATTATCGCCTTTCTTGGAAGAAAAGAGTGACTTGGGTTCATGACGACTATCCTACCATACATCTGGAAGCACTTTACAGAAAATGGATAAGAGCGGAAATATCGGCAAGATTTGGAACTGCTTAATCAACAAAAGACTCCACTCAACTAGACTGTTCCCGAAATAAATCATGGACCCATGTTGTAGTTTTTCTTTTGTTGTTGTTGCATCTTTGTTGTTTTTAGGCATTTTGCTCAGCTTTGTAACCGAAGAGATTATTGAAATAAAATTGAATCACGAGGGTTTCCCCCTCTTAGTTCACAACTTTGCTTATTTCTCCTCCTTCCTTCTTGCTTGACATGCGATGAGTACCTGGATCAGCTCAATGGATTATGACCGAATCTCCGAGTGAGACTGCCTATGTATCCTTTTTCACGGAATCAGGTCGTAACGTAGTTCGGGTTAAGGTTCACTCGGGTATTGACACTCTCCTTTTGCGCTCTAAGTTTTGCCTAGTACCGCCCTTTCGGGTTTTCGGTCTAGCGAGCTCTTTTGATTTTTCATGCCTTATATTTTGCCTAGGTCGCCCAACGTGGGTTTTCGGTCTAGCGAGCTCGAATATCGGCGCGCGGATCTCCTTTACAACCATGTCTCCTTCAATCAAGTCTCGTGACTTCACCTTCTTATTGAATGCCCTAGCGATCCTACTTTGGTATCCTTGAATGTGATATAAAGCGCGCAATCTTCTTTCGTCGAACAACATCAGCTCAGCGAACCTTTCACTCAGCCACTCAGCTTCGCTAATTCCACTTTCCATTACTATCCTCAGTGATGGTACCTCTCGCTCAATCGGGAGAACTGCTTCCATGCCGTACACCAATGAATAGGGTGTTGCCCCTGTCGGAGTATGGATGGAAGTACGATAACCCCAAAGTGCTAACGGTAACTTTTCATGCCAATCCCTTGAGGATTCGATGGTTTTCTCCAAGATGTTCTTGATGGTCTTGTTTGCTGCCTCGACAGCACCGTTGGTTTGTGGCCGATATACCGTGGATTTGTGTACTTGGATGTTGAAGTCTTCGAGTACTTCGACAACTCTCCCTTTGAAGTGTACCCCATTGTCGGAGACGAATGCTTGGGGGACTCCATATCGGTAGATGACATTTTGCTTGATGAAATGTGCCACTTGAACTGCTGTCAGAGTGGCATAGGAGGCTGCCTCTACCCATTTCGTGAAGTAATCAACCGCCACTAAGATGAACTTGTGACCATTCGAGGCTGGCGGAGTGATTCTTCCAATCACATCTATGCTCCATACCGAGAAGGGCCAAGGCGAAGACATCGAGTGTAATTCAGTTGGTGGTACATGCTTCAAATTGGCGTGGACTTGACACTTGTGGCATCTTCGCACATATTCGATACAGTCTGTCTCCATTGTGGACCAAAAGTATCTTTGCCTTAATTTCTTCTTTGCTAGCATGATCCCGCTCATATGAGGACCACACACTCCCTCGTGGATTTCTTCGATTACCCTTTTCACTTCCTCACCGTGAATGCACAATTTATGCATACCACAGTATGACCTCTTATACAATCTTCCTCCACAGATGATGTATTGCGATGCAAGCCGTCGGAGTGTGGTGCAGTCCTTCTTGCTTGCTCCTTCCGGGTATTCCCCTTTCTCGACTAAGTTCCATATGTCATGGTACCATGGCAGACCGTCGTCAGTTTCTTCAATGGGCATCACATGTTCGTAAGCGGGCCGGTCCCTTTGCTCGATCATGACGGGTCGCAATCTTATCCCATCGGGCAACTCGACCATTGATGCTAGGGTGGCGAGAGCGTCGGCGAACCGATTTTTCATCCTTGGTATGTGCGTGAAGGTGACCTGTTCGAATTGCCGAATTATTTCCTCTAGATCCTTATGATATGGCTTCAGCTTCTCCTCCCTTACCTTCAAATCGCCATTGGCTTGTGACACTACCAAGTTCGAGTCTCCTATTACTTCCAACTTCTTAACTCCGATTTCCAAAGTGGCCTCCATCCCGACAATGCATGCTTCATATTCCGCCTGGTTGTTAGTGACTTCGAAGTTTAGCTTGAAGGCTAGAGGGATGTGCGGACCTTCAGGTGACACCAACAGTACTCCAATCCCAAATCCTTTCTGATTCGAAGCTCCGTCAAAGTATAGTTTCCACGTATCACTGTTCATTGTCATGACGCTCTCATCGGGGAACTGAAATTCGGTGTCCTCGGGTCCTTCAACTGGGTGATCGGCTAGAAACTCCGCCACTGCTCTTCCCTTCACTGATTTTCTCGTGATGTACTTGAGCTCGAATTCGGCTAGTAAGAGCAACCAACGTGCTAGCTTACCGGTAAGTGCCGGCTTCTCGAACAGATACTTGAGAGGGTCCATTCGAGAAATCAACTTCACCGAGTAGGCCAGCATGTAGTGTCTCAATTTCTTGGAGGCCCATACAAGAGCCCAACATGTCTTTTCCAACGGGGTGTACCTTTCTTCGGTCTCGACCATTTTCTTGCTGAGATAATAAACCGTCCTTTCAACTCCATCATCGCTTTCTTGTGCCAACATGCACCCCATCGCTGATTGAGTGACCGACAAATACATTATCAATGGTTTTCCAGGTACTGGCGGTGTGAGCACTGGCGGGCTTTGGAGGTACCTTTTGACAGTCTCAAAGGCTTTTTGGCACTTTTCATCCCACTTGAAGGACACTCCCTTCTTCAATAGTCGAAACATCGGCTCGCAAGTTGAAGTCAACTTGGCGATGAATCTGCTAATGAATTGAATCTTTCCTAGGAAACTGCATACTTCTTTTTCGGTTCGGGGCGGTTCCATTTCTAGTATGGCTTTGATTTTGGAGGGGTCGACTTCAATTCCTCTGGTGGTGATCATAAATCCTAGCATTTTGCCGGCGGTGACTCCGAACGTACACTTTTGTGGGTTGAGGCGCATGCGGTACTTGCGAATCCTCTCGAAGAACTTACGAAGTGCTGGTAGATGCCCCTCTCGCTCTTTAGCCTTCACGATCATATCATCTACATATACTTCCACTTCTTTATGCATCATGTCATGCAACAAGGCAGTCGCGGCTCTTTGATAGGTTGATCCCGCATTCTTCAATCCGAATGGCATTACTCGATAGCAGAAGGTTCCCCATTCGGTTGTAAAAGTAGTCTTCTCCCGGTCTTCCGGTGCCATCAAGATTTGATTGTATCCCGAGAATCCGTCCATGAAAGACAACAATGCGTGCCCCGCCGTATTGTCTACAAGTACATCGATGTGTGGCAACGGGAAATCGTCCTTCGGACTTGCCTTGTTCAGATCCCTGAAGTCGACGCAGACCCTGATTTTCCCGTCCTTCTTAGGCACTGGTACGATGTTGGCGACCCATTGGGGGTACTCGGTCACCATTAGGAATCCGGCGTTAAATTGCTTAGTGACTTCTTCTTTGATCTTTTCTACCCAATCAAGGCCTTATCTTCCTCAATTTTTGCTTAACCGGCTTAGCATTAGGGTACAGGGGGGATCCGATGTTGCACGATGTCGGGATCAATTCCGGGCATATCCGCATGAGACCAAGCGAAAACATCTTCGAATTCCTTGAGCAAGTCAATGTGTGACTCACGTTCTACCTCGGACAGCCCGGAACCGATCTGAACCATGCGGGGGTCCTCTTCGTTTTTCAAGTTTATTAAAACAATTTCTTCTTTTATTGGCTGAGCATGCCTTTCATCTTCCCTTTCGATTAGGGACCTGAGTTCTTTGGGTATTTCTCCCTCGAACTTGGTCTCTTCATCATCGGGGTCGACGCAATTTATCTCGGGAACAGCGAAGTAAGCGAAATCATAGTTCATTTCATTCATAAGCCCCTCGGGGGCGCAATACATGGCGGTGGACTCAAACTCGAAAGAAAGGTGACGACGTGGAGGGCCATGAGGCGCAATCTCCGACTCACAGCCGATTACAGACTCGGACTCAGACTCGGACTCAAATGGAGTGGAAGTGCTAGTGAATTTTACAACATGTGTGAAAGTGCAATTCTTATACTCTCCAATAGCATCCACAATCAGCAAGCTTGGATCTTCGAGGGCCTCCTGCCCGAGCATCATCACTTCAGCTGTTTCCTTACCCATACCCGCTGGACCGACCTCGTCAAACATTGACATCAGAACCCCACCATCCAGAAACTCTATCCAATCAGCTTTGAGGTCTTTCACCAATTGTTTGACCTTTTCTTTCTCTTCTTCGCTATCCCACATATCATTGGCGAAGATTTCGAATCCGGGGTAAAGCTCTTCGTCTATTGTGTTCACAAACGGCTCTAGCTGGCCAAGATACGTTTTGTTCGCCCCTTCCTCTACAAAACGGACCACGTAGTTCTTACTGTAGACAAAACTGCGGACACCCTTCTCCTTATCGGTGGGCTTATAACCCAGTCCGAAACGTCCTTTGTGAACAGGGAAATCTGGCAGCTCTGCCACACCTTGCCGGCTACGGCCCAAACCTGTGCCTGGTAAATAGGCCATTTTTCTCATCATCTCTAAAGCAGTGGAGGTGACAGCAAATTCATCATCAACTTGGATAATGCACACTCGGCCGGCCGTGTCAAAGGCGAATCCACCCATTTCCACATCATTCTCATCGTGCATAATTTCCAAAAGCGGGGCGTTATCCTGAGAGTGAGGACAAATGCCAGAGTCTCCATAAAGCATGACCGTTCCATTTTCCAATCCTAGCAAGACCTTCTGGTGTAGGGTCGATGGTACCGCCATGATGTCAGACCTATGCATCCATGGGCGGCCCAAGAGGAGGTTGAAGGAAGCCGGTATCTCTAGCACATAAAATTCCACAGTTGACTGAAACCCTTCGGCTGCTACTTCCATTTTTACGGTCCCTAACACTTCTCGGCGGGTATTATCATAAGCACGCACGGTTAGGTTGGATGGGGTGAAGTCCTTCGGCTTGAGTCCCAAGCAATGAGCAGTGCGGAGGGGACAAACATTGAGTGCCGAACCATTATCCACTAGCACCACAGGGATCCATTTTCCCATGCACTTCAGAGTTATGTGTAGCGGCTTGTTGTGATTGGTTCCTTCGAGAGGGAGGTCGGCTTCGGTGAATGTTACGGTATACTTTGCGGGAGGGTTCTTAATGGAAGCCATCATGGTTTCGGAGGTTGTGTTGGGGGTTATCTCCATGCAAGATAGCTCTTGGGCGAGCTTTTGACGGTGCTCGCTAGAACTCATGAGTAATCCCCATATGGAGATGGCTGCGGGGGTTTTCTCTAGCTGTTTCTTGACGGGATCCTCTTCGGGTGTGTTGTTTGGGTTTTGATTTGAGCGAAGGGTACGGTTGTTTGTAGCTGGCGGGACACGGGTTTGGTTGACTGGGGGATTGGGAAAGTTTTGGAAGCTGTTTGGGTCTGGAGTTTGGTTGGTTGGATAAGCTGAGAAAGGGTCACTCTGGGGAGTAGGGGTGATGTTTGGTTGATTGGTGGGATTAGGTGGAGGGTTCGGAATAGGGTTACGGTGCGGGTCAGAGGTTTCACCGGGGTAAATAGGTGGTTGATAGTATCTACCGCTCCGAAGAAGGTGCATGATGGACTCCAAATCATCTCCCCACAATTCAGTTTCATCAAAGTAGAAGTCGACCAAGTCTCCTTCCGCCTTTCTTTTTCCCTTAGCGATGCTAGCTTCTTTCATCCCTTGAGTAATGTCTTCGACAGTGGTTGCACCCCAAAGGTCAGTTTCGGGATTGTCATGCCAGAGGTTAGCCATGGTGTCCCCTTCTAATGGTGGTCCCCATATGTCAATCATGTCTCCACTTAACGTCATTACCCCATTGTCCTCGGGTACCCGAACCACCGGTGCTGGCAAACTCTCATCTATGATGAACTCACAAGGAGCGAACTCCAACCCTTCGACCATCCTATCAATCGCCGCCTCACTCATCATGGAGAAATCTGGGCGTCCTTCCCACAATGGTGGTTGTGGTGCCAAATAAGTCTCATCGAAGAACAACGGCAAGGTGCAACCATCCAAAGGGTCTTCTGGATCAATAAGTTGCCATTCAAAGTCATGAGTAGTTTTGGGGGGTGTAGAAAGAGTTGGTGTTCCCTGTGAAAACCCTTTTTGGCTTAAGCGTGGACTCTCCTTTCTTTAAGATCCCACTTTGCAGCCCTTCCTCGATAGACAAACCTACTTCGAAGTAAGTCTCAAAGTCATGAGTTTGGGCCGTGATCATGTACTGAGCCCAGTCGGGCTGCAAGTTGCGAGTGATGATCCTCATTTGATCCTTGTCGCACGGACGGTCGGTCATTTGGGCCGCTTTAGCCCTCCATCTTTTTACAAAGTCCGTGAAGGATTCCTTTTCCCTCATCTTGATGCTTTCTAGCTCTCGAGTGGTAACTTTCAGTTGGACATTATAGTCGTATTGCCTCACGAAGGACGCAACCAAATCTTCCCATGTCTTTCTCTTGGAAATGTCGAGTGAAAGGAGCCATTGGAGGGCAGGCCCGGTGAGGCTCTGGTGAAACATTTGAGCCATGGTTGGTTCGTCCACCTTTTGGAGGGAGAGTGAGCTCACATAGGCTTGAATGTGCCCTTTAGGGTTCCCCGTCCCATCAAACTTCTCAAAATCAACTGGTTTGTACTTCTCGGGGAGGTTGGCATCGGGAAATAGGCACAACTTGCTCATATCGAAGCCGGTGACGGCAGCTTTCTCACTCTTAGCAACTGACTCTTCGAGCTTGGCGATTTTAGCCAACATTTCAGCCATTTGAGGGTTTTCGACTGGTTGCCTTTGACGTTCTTCGCCTTCGGGGATCTCTTGATCATTGGGGATTTCCTGGAGTGGGGGAAGGCGACCTTGGATGTTCACCAAGAGGCCCAGGATTTGGGTAATCTGAGTGTTGTGATCAACCAAACTGTCGTGCACTTCTTTCCTCCACTGCTCGGCTTCGTTTGGCTGTTCTTCCATGACTGTCGGAGGTGACTGAGGTTCAGATTCCGGAGTAGCGGGTCGTGACAATCTTTGTCCGAGCGGTCGGGTCCAAACGGGTAAGGTCTTCTTTTTCCTTGCAGGCCCAATTGTTTTGGTGCTGACAGTGCACAAGAATCGAACTCAGCCCCAAGACTCAATACTTATGTGCAAAAAAAAGAATGCCTAAACAATCGTGCGCAAATCATTGCGTCGCGCCTCACCCAGTTAATCCTAAAGCTAGTCCTACAGTTAGTCTACCGGTTATGAATCTCACTTAAAGCCATTGCACAGCAGATTGAGCCAACACCACGGGTAAGTCTTTTACTCGGCAGTTACGGCTTCAACCTACATCCTAGGTGTTGAAACCGCAACCGTTATCCTTTCCTGACCATCCGAGACAAAGCAATGAGGTGTCGTCATCCAGTTACAAATGGCCCTAAGGCTAGTTCAAAACACGCGCAGCCGTTCGAGCACGGCAAACACTGGAGGTATCTCAAACTCCGTGGATTTAAAGTCTCCTAGACTGACAAGTACAGCTTTGGAAGGTTGCCCCAATCCTCAAGTTTTCTTTTGATATTAAGTCTTTCATGTTGGACGACCGGATTTGGGAAAAAGCAAACTCTCAAATCCCTATAAAAAATCTAACATTGGATCTTAAGAACAAATGTCCCTAATCTCGGGCCAATCGTTCATAATTTCCGTTAGATTGTTGTCAAAGATTCGATGGTTCAAATTTTCCCACGTCCGATTATCCTAAGGAATGACTCGGAGGACAACGTACATTTGAAGTGCACGACTCATCATCGGGCCGGGACAACCTCCTACTAACTGCGCGGGCTCCTAAGGCATACTACTCTCGACTCGGGGACACTATACAAATGCAAATGCGTGCATGAATGCAACATGACAAGATAGAGAGAGCGGTAACACTTAGCACATAAACAGGATGGAGCACGTAAACTTAGCGAACGGGTCGGCCACCTAACGCGGAGGTTCTATGGTTAAACTATATGCAATAAGGCCGGTTTTGGTTTCATAGGGGGTTCCCCGGACTAGAGTCATGATTGTCTCCCGTGCCATGGATACCCATGACGACGGTAATAACGACAGGTGTAACTCATCACGGTCGAGGGTTGCTGGGCATTCTGGGATTCCCCGTCACCGGCAAGCCGGGCGGGATTGCCAAAACACGCCAGCGAGGCTAAGAACAATGCAAGTGCAATGCAAAAGTTGGATTACAAACATTTCAAAAATCCCACAAAAGCTTTTCGAGTCGAGCCCTCTTGATTAATGCATATTTCAATAAAACTACACAAGTGTAATAAAATCAAGATATGCATTAAGTAGAGTCCCCAGCGGAGTCGCCAGCCTGTGGACGCCCCCCTCCGGAAGGATCCTCGAATCGATTCGGAGTCGCCACCCGGGTTTTAGCGGATTATCCCCGAGGAACCGAACATCGATTGACTCGTGCCTCATTCAATGGATAAGGATTACTGGCCCGTCATCACCATACTATCTTAGGTTCGGGAGCTCAGTTACGAGAGGGGAAGGGTTTTACGGCACCCCCCTCGCCCGGTTCGAAGACCGGTCTCTACTTGACTTTTGTGGGATTATGGGAAATGTTTATAAGTCAACTTTGAACAAATACGGGGAATGCGGGATGTGAGCCATATAACGATGATAAGCACAACAATGGAATTTAAGTGTATGCATGTGAGGTGTGAACTACATGAGTGATAATGATATGCAAATGTGAATAGATAAGAACATCAATCAGCCAGCAAAAACATTGGAATATACAGAATGACAACAGAATAATCAGAAACAACACAACAAACCAACACAAGACTAAACCAGTATGATCCCTCTGCCAAGGGCTTGAGCGCTCAGGGAGAGGGCTTGAGCGCTCAAGGTTCCTCCCACTCAAATATGCTTCTGATGCTCCTCATGATTTTGGTTTGATGAAAACATGTTCTGACCACCATGACTCATTTACAAACATCATTTAACTCGCTGGACAGAATGACATAATCACATAATCATGGATTTAAAACTAGTTCATGGACCAAAATGGGGGAAGCAGTATAGGAAGAATGGAGGATTAACACTTTAAAAACCTTGCAGAACACTCCTGATGCCAAAAACAAGAAGAAATAAGAAAACAATTTGATTGACTCAGAAGGTAGCTTGAGCGCTCAAGGACGTACCTTGAGCGCTCAATCCATCTTCTGGATTTGAGTGTTCCTGCAACATACAACTCCCATCTGGACCACAAACTAGTTCAATCATGGTACATGATGATGCATAATGTATTGAAATTCTTTAAACATGGATAAAATAAACTTGAGGTGTTCATAAGAATGGACAACGAGCATCGGGCCACACATAAGCATGATTAGAATGAGAGTGATTGGAGTGAGAGGGGAAATCAGGTTGGCTTAGCCAAACATCACTACACACACTCACACACCAACACACACACACTCCGATATTAGGTTGGCATAGCCAAACATCAACGCACGCATCTCAACACACACACTACGATATTACGTTGGCACAGCCAAACATCAATACATACATCTCAACAAACTGAAAACAGAATGGCAAATCTCAAGATAAACAAGATTCAAAATCCGAAAATGAACAAGGCTTGAGCGCTCATAGTGATGACCCTAAGCGCTCAAGCCCCTTTCCAGGGGGTTGTGAACTTTTGTGATTTCTGATCTTCCTTTGATGTTGGTATAAGCTTAAAACCCTTTGATCATGATTTAAAAAGGATGAGATAAACTGTTTCTTTATGAGATGGAATCATCCATGGCTTGATGATGATGATATAGTATCCTTATGATTGTTGAGTTCGTTGATCGATGATTAAAGACAATATAAACTGGCTTATTCGTTTTTGAACCAACAAACAACCACAGGGACGATACCAACAAGATGGAACATGATCAGAAACCACAAAAACACCAAAGATGTTCAAATGTCTTGAGCGCTCAAGCTACTTGAAGCTGGGATTTTCAAAGTTTGTTTTATTGCATATTTGAGACCCTGTGAGTCCATTAGAGGTATAGGGGACCTCCATGAACCCACTGGTCTCACTCAGGAGTACCAACCCGTAACTTTCACATGGATTTCTACCTTTTTGATTTTGATCAAAGCTTGAACTTTGAGGTTTTTGATGGATGATCGATTTGTAGATGGGTTTGTAAAGACAATGTAGTTTATTTTGGACAGAATGTGGTGCGTATGAAGTGGCTTGAGTTGATTCAAGGTTGATGATGGTGTATTTTAGTGAGATAGTTGAAGATCAAAGGGGGGTTTGATGGATGAAGAGGATTAAGCTTAGAGTGATGGATGAAATGGGTTGGGAGCTTTATGGAGATGTGGCTTTTTGAAGTGAGGGAGTGATAGCTCAGATGATGAGAGAGTCTCTAACCTCCCCAAATGGTGTAGAAGAAGCTCTTTTATAGAGTGAAATGGGGGGTGAAGTGTGCTCATTTGAAGTGGGGGGCCTAAGGGAGTAATATAGGCTCACCTGAGGTCTATCAGTTGCATGCGAGCAACAGAAAAACGGCTGGGTGGCAGCCATTCAGTTGGAATCTCATCATTAGATACTCTGCCACCGACAGCCTGGACAGGGCTTGAGCGCTCAAGGTGGGACCTTGAGCGCTCAACCTCCCCCTGAGCATAGTGGCTGGTTCTGGTTTGTGTTGGTGTTTTGAAGGGTGTATTGGTCATTTGGATTGGTGTAGGTTATTTGTGAATGGTTTGGAATGGTTTGAGGTGGTTTGGGACAAGTTCGAGCTTTTCTCTTAACCTTAAGGTTTTTCACGGGTGGTTTTTCTCATCATCGGGAATGCTTGGTGAGTATCCCGGGTCAAAGTCGGGGTGTCTACACTGTCATTAGTCATCACCACATCAGGCCAACACAACTGGTTAATTGCTCTAACTCCTACGACAAGATAAACTAATAAAAGCGTTCGCGGTAACCCGCATTCTACGTAAGATAATCAAGATCAAGGGTGGACTTCATCGTGTCCAATCTCTAAAATTCAACAGTATTCAGATCTTTGAAACATAATTAAGTAAAGTACTAATGTTAATTAAGTGGCTCAACATGAAAAAGAAAGCAGTGCACATGTAATTAAGACCATCTTCAAACGTAATTACATTCTCGTAACCAAAAAAGACCACCATCTCAACATTAGTTTAAGTAAAAAAAACATCAAAATCTTGTCTAAAACCTCCACTTAGTAAGGCCACAGAACTAAAAGAATGTATCAATAATGATATCCTTAAATCTTTTTTTTTTTTTTTGATAATCAAAAACCGCCCAACAGGGCTCCATCAATTAATCATCACTACCAACGAAACTTTATTAAGTCCCACAAGCAACTCCACCATCTCAGAAATGAGTTCAATCCAAACACGGAAACTTAAAAGACAAATTTATCTACAGATTTGATGTTATTCAAATGTAATTAAAACTTTACAATATTACAGAATAGTCTACCGAGTTATAAAACTCAAGTTTCGATAGCAACAAAGCCCCTCTTTTCAACAACGATAATCGGCGTCAAAATATATACGGAAAAATAATTAAACAAAGTCCTACTAATAATCACTTCCAACACCTCACAAAGCTAGCACTAAAAAACTTCCATTGTTCGTGGATCACGATGACACACCCCCGGTTTTTTTTTTTTTTTTTTTTTTTGTGTTATATCCTCCAAAACAACTACCACATAACAAAAACGAATTAAACGAAGAGGAGCATTAACCTATGAATATGATTGCAAACTCACTTACCAAATCCAAACACCAACACGACCCCATATAAGACCTACCGCTTGCTCTGATACCAACTGTAACAACATGGATCCACAAGCACCACGATAATACAATAATGGGACTCTAATCAATTATCTCAACAAAATACTAATAATATTTACAAGCAATTCCATCCAGCCCTCGCCACCGCGCCAACTTTAATTAATTGGAGATCACAACCGTTCATAGATTCTGTTGTTCAAAGCCAACTCCTAAATTCTATGTCCACCATATGTGACTTCACCTCCTTTTTTTTGTAAACACCACATTGTTAGCCTTCTTATATCCGAACTCCCCTTTTTTTAATTCATATCCCTCCCTTTTATCTACACGTACTCCCCTGCCTTTCTAATTCTCATCACCAAAAAACACTTCAACAACTTAGTCACCAATGCTTTCTTGTATCTACTCTAGCTCCCACGTGTCTCACTTTTTGCTACCACCCATGCAATAAAAGACAAATGTGTGAGACAATTACTTAGAAGCCTTCCATATATTTGTCATCATAAAATTAATAGACAGCTTAAATAAGAAGTATAAGCTTGTAATTGTCATACGGGGTATTACAATACTCCCCCCCTTTTAGAAATTTCGTCCCCGAAATTTACTGATTAAAATATAGGTAACTGGATTCCATGCCACAAATGCTATATATGTCACGCCACAAATGCTATATATGCTGATTAAACAAGATCAACGGTTTCGAACATCACATTGGGGCCCGGAAGGGCGAGGTATTTTTTTTTGTTTTTTTAAGTGTGAGTGGAAGGCCCCATATATATAGGGTCCGTCTCTTATCCGGACTTTTAATTTCCGCACGCGAAAACTGCTTGGATCAAGCCCTTCGCGGTATTTTTTTTTGAAGATTTTCCGCGTGGACCCTTGAAAATACCTTCTGAACACATTGGACGGATCGGATCGTCAAAAAAAAATTTGGATCACGAGGTGCGGAAATTAAAAGTCCGGATAAGAGACGGACCCTATATATATATATATATATACCTCGCTCTTCCGGGCCCCAATGTGATGTTCGAAACCGTTGATCTTGTTTAAATGAGTAAAATAAAAGGTCTTGCATAATTTCAGCTCAATTGGATATCGGTAAGTGCTTCATCTAAACAGTTTTAAAAACACTAGTTCCTGTCACAATTTTTGCAAAACTGTTTGGATCAAGCACTTACCGATATCCGATTGAGCTGAATTTTTGCAGGACCTCCTATGTTACTCATTTGAACAAGATCAATAGTTCGGAACACCAAAGTGGGGTTTGGAACAAAATTGAGTGTTTTTATAAGTGTAAGGGGAACCGGCCCCCATATTATATATATATATATATACATAGAACAAGGATCCGGTCAGGACACCCGGACCTATCTTAGGTCCGGAATTTTCACTTCCCGGTCATTTGGCCGGGATCCGAACCGTTGGATGTTTTTAAAACATGTTTTTAAGGTTCCACGCGGGAAATGGGCAAAAAAAAATACCGGGAAGGGTTTCATCCGAGCATTTTTCGATAAAACTTCGGATCCCGGCCAAATGACTGGGAAGTGAAAATTCCGGACCTAAGATAGGTAAGGGTGTCCTGACCGGAACCGGACTCTATATATATATATATATATATATATATATATAGGATCAACTTCTAATGAGGGATCCCTCATTTTAAATAAAGTGAGGACCTCATGCTTCTCGACCAAATTCCGATGATCCGAACCGTTGGATGTGTTTAAAATGTGTTTTTAAGGTCCACCGTGAGTATTTGTCTAAAAAAAAATACCCGGAAGGGCTTCATCTAATCAGTTTTTGTTAAAAACGCTATATATAGTGCTTAACCGACCAGGTGACTAAAAATAAGACGAATAAAGACGCGTCCCAAGTGTAGGACTCTCGACCAGTGTAGCACAATAATTCCGGAAGTACCGGAGTCGAACCACAGAGACGACTTAAGTGCTTGACTCAAAAGTGTGAAATTGTAGTTTAACTGGCTCTCAGGTAGCCACCCCTTGATTTGATGAGATTAATTAACTAAATTACGACTAATTTACTGAATGCAGATTAAAAAATAAAAGAGCACAGCTGAGGGAACCCAGCGTCCACGCCTAATCTCACCGATATTTACTCGGGCCACAATTACTCCTTTCACTGATTTAAGAAAACGAGAAAGGTTTCCTAACAAATGCGCACCCCCTGTCACCAGATTCCATGCGCATTTGAATTTCCGGTAATGCCTGGGTTTGTTTGTTAGAAAAGTTTCCAGTTCCCAAAATTGCTTGAAAATTGAATTAATTCGGCCACGAGGTGAAACATAGATAAGGCTAGTCGTGGGTGCCTTCGCCCCGCATCCGCACTCTATACGACTACTCACTCATAATTATAACAACCATAGAAATCAAGTTATACCTAGATCTAAACATGCTTTAAGAATATAATATGAGATGAAGGCTAAAAATACCGTAGATTGCGAGAGAAGAATTTAACTTGATTATCAATATGTAACCCCAATCCACAAGAAGAAATTATCAAAAACAAACTTGAATCCGGAAGCGATGAATGTTGAAAGCTCTGAAAACCGTAGCCGCAAAACTCTAAAGTGCAGAAAATTATGAAAAGTTTCGAACCCTAATTAATGATCATATTCACGTTTATATAGTAGCCACCCTTGAAATACATTAAAACGCCATCGTTTGGTCTTGCGTAACCGCTCGGTATCGATACCTCTGAGAGGGGTATCGATACCGAATCCTCTTGCGTTGACTTCTTGACTAGCGTAAGACGTTAGTATCGATACCCCTTAGAAGGGTATCGATACTAAACCTTCTGGATCAAAACTCGCCCCTTCATAACCAATTGGTATCGATACCTCTGAGAGGGGTATCGATACCGATCCCCTTCGGCCTAACATTTCAAAATCCAACTCCCAAGCCTCAATCTCCCGCGCTTCCACTTCAAGCCATGCACACACACACATGCCAAAAGCCAAAATACCTGGAAAACTCACAGAAATAACAAGAACACCACTGTGCACGCATTAAACGGAAAATAATCATTAACCCGCACGTTTAACACGCTAAACCACCCTACTTAGGCCCTCAAAAGCAAGCTTTCCACGCGCCTATCACATCCCCCAACTTGAGCGTTGCTAGTCCCTAGTAACGAACGAAACGAAAAGAATAAAACCAACACAACGACTCAATAAGGGATACGAGGGTTATGCAACCTGTACAAAATTAATTGAACAATCCGAGTATCATCTCGTTATTACCCACAACTCGGTCACATGCATGCTCCAACCAAGACTCGAATAATTCCATTTCTCAACAAAATTTAAAATAGAACGCTCCCACGTGACACAGAATCACTCATACTCACCGAACACTCTACATCCCATGTGAGGCGCCTGGCGAATCCCGTGGATTGAAACAAATCACCACGTGCCAGTCAATGCAACGCCAAGATATTCAACGAAAGCTCACGAATTAAGATACCACACATTCATGATACAATATAACACATGCATGCAGAGAGTCAAACGACGTGCAACGGGTCAACTAAGGGCTTCGTTAGGCTAGTAATGACCGTGGTTAATCAAGAAAAAAGGAAACCATGCAAAGGGTGACGGCCTATAGAAGCTCATGGTCAACCTACCCAGACTGGCCGTCACCAACATAGATAACATGAACACGAATATCACATAATAAACTAAAGTTCAACATCCTACAGAGCAAAACATCACAACTAAAGTTTGACACAACCACCGACCACAAACACGGTCGCACCTCCAACATAAACAACTACAGAAAATGTCATAATTCCCAATAACTCAAACATAGCAAAACATAAAACTAACACCACCAATCCAACCCGTGTCCAACTCCGCGCTCAGCCCATTCTACTCATCCGAGTCCTCATCTGGTTCATCCGGCTCCTCAAAGTCGTCACTCACCTCCAACTCCGGCCACCGACGGGGAACATAAGGACCAGAAGTCTCCCCTGTAACATGCTTCCTCACATAACTCAGCTGATCATCAAATTCCACCTGTTTCCTAGCCATCTGTCTCTGCTCCAGTTTAAACTTCTTGAGACTCTTAATAGTAGCCACATTCTGACAGAAAAGTTTCTTGAACCACTCCTTAATAGGAGCCTCTGAAGACGGTGGGGTAAGCATTGATTCCCCACCACCCTTAATCTGAGCTTTGCTCCTACTAAGAATAGTAGAATCTAAACCCCCGGGATCCAACCTGTCATTCACATAAAATTTAGCTCCTGGAACGTGGTCCCTCCTAAGGATCGTGGTTACTAGGCACGGGAAAGGCATTCTAACATTTTTCGATGCAGCCCTGAAATCAACCATTTCCCCAAAGATAAACAAAGCCCAGTCACACACCGTGTCCTCCCCAGTGAATGCCCACATAATATTCCCAACCTTTTCTTGGGGCTTGTTCTCAGTCCCCCTCGGAAAAATGTTATAACACACAACCTGGTTGAGGAACCTATATGACGGTTTAAACTTTCCTGGCCAGTGCGGGACCCTCGCATCCCTCCTATTTGCATAAATCTCTCCTTTCACCCAATCCTGATTAATGGGGTTATCAACTGGCCTAGGGAAATTTGTCTCTCCTGCGGGCCTTACATAATTCAATGCAGCAGCAATTTTATCAACATCAATAAACACGGGGGTCTTTCCTATCACAGAAGTAATCCGAGCTCCCGGATTCATAAAAGCTCCAGCCTCAGGCACAACCATGCATTTATAAAATTCCTCTACTAAAGCATTATTGAAACCCGGATTTGGTTCGAACCAGAAAGACATACCTTGATTGTTTATTGCCTCGATCACCAAGTGATGCTCCGGCCACCCACCATCTAACTATATATGTCTCTCATTCTTCACCCCCCTGCCTATGATCGATTCCCTCCACTGTATTGCTTCGTCCCTCTCGATTTGGGCCGGGTCCCGTCTCGGTTTCCGGCCCGCATAAGGGCCTCCCGACGAACCCCCCGGAACATTCTCCGCTGTACTAGAAGTAGTCCCAGCCTTTCCCGTGCCTACATCTTGCCTTTTGGATGCCATAGTTTGAGGGTTAAAGGGTTTGAACAAAAATGGGTTTTTGGGTTTTCAGATTCAGAAATTTGGTAAGGTTTAGGGAAATTTGAAACAGGGATTTAGGTAGAGGGTGAAGAGAGGGTGTTGTGGTTGAAATTTGGTAGAGAATGGTGGTTATTTTGGTGGGTTTTGGGAAGATTTGTTGGTAGGGTTTGGGGTGGTTATGGAGGAGAGGAGAGAGAAAGAGAGAATGAAGAAGAAAAAGTTGAGGGGAATGAGGAAGAAGGGGCCGATCAGCCCTTTGTATATTTTTTTGGGGCGTAACAAACCGGTATCGATACCCCTAATAAGGGTATCGATACCGAACCGCTAACGCCATTTTTTTTTTTTTTTTTTCAACTTCTTTGTTCCCTCAACACCGAAAATTCATTCTCTCTTTTGTAAATGAGAATTCATTAGTGAGAACTAAAATTGGGTTTTGAAAATAGGAGTTCGGGGCTTAAGGTTTAAGGTTTAAGGTTTCTCAACACCATGGCATCCACAAGCAACATTCCGAATTCTTCCTTTACCACAACGTTCACTGATTCAGGTTTCTAAAAATGTACACAGAGTTGGACTACCAAGCTGACCCACCACCCAAACACCGGTCCCCTAAGTTCGACACAGGAACTGACACAGACTGGTTAATCATGGGATCAATGGGACACGTATACTGGTCTAATCATGCAAAAATGGCCTTGTTTCATCCCCTAAACACGTCACCACTCTCACACATGCATATAAAATATTTAGCTCATGATATGCGGTTCAAACGTCTACTATTTTATGCGAATGCGGAAAGTGAAAAACAAGGAAACATGGGATGCTTTAAGGACATACTGTGCACAACGTGGGAACACCTACTCAAATCTGCTTATGGTGTGGAAAATATTCAAACATGGATGTCAGATATATGCATGTGAACAAGTTAACAGGCAATCAACGAGAAAAGAATCTAGCATGTTCATCTAACTCATACAACCAAGCATAACAATCGTATCCCCAAACTCAAAAATTAACCAAAAAATTTTTTTTAAATTTAAACTACTAGCAACGCTCAAACGTGTACAAGGTACACCCCATCCCCCAACTCGAAAATTGCTCTGTCCTCAGAGCATGAAGACAAAACATAAAAATAGAATAATCAAGGGAAAAAGATGAACCGACGGATGACAGCCAACCATCACGACCCCGGCCGATATATGGGGAATTTGCCACCATTGTCGCTGGTCGTCATCAGAACCGCTCCCAGGATCCATGCCTGCAAAAGACGCAAGAACCAACTACCTACTAGGCAACAAATGATGTCAGTACTGCCCGCATGTGAAAGCCAGGCCACAACAAATGAAATAAAGGAAATAATGAACACCACCACTTTCGTCACGTGAAAGGTACGGGTACTACTTTTCTCCCTATTTTGCTCACTTAAATTTGCGTAGAGAAAGTCATCATAACAATCCCGGGTAAGTCATGACTCAACAGGTTAAATTTCTCAAGGTTTTTCCTTAAAGAAATCAGAGCCAATCGTCTTTTATGACTATCCGAGACACGACAATAAGATTGTTAGAAACCCAGATACACAAATTTAAGGCTAGAAATTAGGTGGCTATACCGGACCGTTTTTTTTTTTTTTTTTTGATTATCAAGAAAACCAACATGAAAAAACACCATTGCCCTTACTACCCGGGGTTGGGCACACGATCCTTCTTTTAATAGCGGCGTGCGAAGCTATGGAAACCCAAGTCAATGATGGGTACCCCTAATGCTAGGGGTTGGGTCCACACTCAATAAAGAGCATGGTACGCGTGAGCTACCCGTCAAAACAAGGCGGAAACAACCGCCTACACAGCTGTGTCGTCCGAATAAACAGGATCGACCAGCTCCTCATCAGGTTCGCCTACCTCCAAAAATTCCAAATAAGGCTTGAGACGTTGTCCGTTAACTTTAAACACATGATCATCTTTAGGGTCACGGACGTCGACCGAACCATTTGGGTACACATGGACTACGAGGTAGGGACCATCCCAACGGGACCTCAACTTTCCCGGAAAAATATGCAGGCGCGAATTATAGAGCAACACTTTCTGACCAGCCCTAAAGGTTTTGCGCTGAATGTTCCTATCATGATACGCCTTAACCTTAGCCTTATAGATGCTAGCGTTCTCGTACGCGTCATTCCTAAGCTCCTCAAGCTCACTCAATTGCAACTTCCTATGCTCACCCGCCTCAGTCAAACTAGAGTTGACCTTCTGAATGGCCCAATAAGCCTTCTTCTCTAACTCAACAGGCAGATGGCAGGCCTTACCATAAACGAGCCGATAGGGTGAGGCACCCAACACGGTCTTGTAAGCAGTGCGGTAGGCCCACAACGCATTATTCAACCTAGTGGACCAATCCTTCCTAGTCACACCTACGGTCTTTTCTAAAATTCGCTTGATCTCCCTATTTGCTAACTCGGCCTGCCCATTAGTCTGGGGGTGGTATGACGTAGATACCTTATGAGTAACGTGAAACTCCCCCATTAATTTCTCAAATGACCGACTCGTGAAATGCGTGCCCTGATCCGAGATAATGGCGCGTGGCACGCCAAACCTCGACAGAATGTTAGCCTTAAGAAACTCTAGCACGACTTTCGACTCCATAGACCTAGTGGGAATCGCTTCCACCCACTTCGACACATAGTCCACCGCCAACAGGATGTACTCATAACCATGAGACATAGGAAATGGACCCATAAAGTCGATGCCCCAACAATCAAATACCTCTAGCACAAGAATAGGCCTGAGGGGCATCTCATGACGCGCAGACAACTTGCCAAGCTTTTGGCAACGGTCACATGACCTACAAAACAAGTGGACGCCCTTAAACATATCGGGCCACCAGAACCCGCATTGTAAAATCTTGGCGGTGGTCTTCTTCGCAGAGAAGTGACCCCCACACGCCTCACTATGGCAAAACTCTATGACTCCCTGCTGGTCAGACTCGGGGACACATCTACGCACAATCTGGTCCGCACAGTATTTAAACAAATAAGGGTCATCAAATATATACTGCCGGACACTCCTTAAAAACCTCTGCTTCTCTTGGGTCGACCAATGGGAAGGAATCTGCCCGGTTACCACATAATTGGCAATATCAGCATACCATGGGCACTCATTAGCAGCGAACAACTGCTCATCTGGAAAAGACTCTCTAATGGGAATATCTGAGGTGGGGTCCTCGAACTCCAGATGCGACAGATGATCAGCTACTACGTTCTCCACCCCCTTCTTATCCTTAATAACGAGGTGAAATTCTTACAGAAGCAGTATCCACCGGATAAGGCGAGCTTTCGCATCCTGTTTGGTCATCAAGTACTTCAGGGCCGCATGATCGGTAAACACCGTGATCTGCGAGCCCACCAGATAGGATCGAAACTTGTCTACGGTAAACACCACCGCTAATAACTCCTTCTCGGTGGTGGTGTAATTCATCTGTGCCTCATTGAGCGTCTTGCTCGCATAATAAATCACAAATAGGTCTTTCCCTCTCCTCTGTCCTAAAACAGCTCCGACTGCATAGTCAGAAGCATCACACATCAACTCAAAGGGAAGACTCCAATCAGGCGACTGCACAATAGGCGTAGTAGTGAGACTCCGCTTTAACATTTGGAATGCCTGCTCACATGCATCGGACCACACAAAGCGTGCGTCCTTCGCCAACAATTGACACAATGGACGGGAAATAGCACTAAAATCTTTAATGAACCGCCGGTAAAAACCAGCGTGTCCAAGAAATGAACGCACATCCTTGACAGACTTAGGAGTAGGAAGATTACGGATCAAGTCTATCTTAGCCTTATCCACCTCAATACCCTTGGAGGACACAATGTGTCCTAACACAATCCCTTGGGTCACCATGAAGTGGCACTTTTCCCAATTCAGCACTAAGTGCTTCTCCTCGCACCTCTACAAGACCTTGCCTAAATTTTCGAGGCATCCATCGAATGAGTCCCCGAAGACCGAGAAATCATCCATAAACACCTCTACAATCTGCTCAATCATGTCACTAAAAATCCCCATCATACACCTGGAAAAAGTACCAGGTGCATTGCACAACCCAAAGGGCATGCGACGGTAAGCATATGTACCATACGGACACGTGAACGTGGTCTTTTCCTGGTCCTCTAATGCGACCTCTATCTGGTTGTACCCTGAATACCCATCTAGAAAACAATAGAAGGCTCGACCAGCCACCCTCTCCAAAATTTGATCAATGAAAGGGAGAGGGAAGTGGTCTTTCTGGGTGCTCGCATTGAGCTTCCGGTAATCGATGCAAACTCGCCAACCTGTAGGAATCCTAGTCGGCACTAACTCTCCTTGCTCATTGGTCACCACATTGACCCCAGCCTTCTTAGGCACAACTTGTACTGGGCTTACCCACTCACTATGGGCAATCGGGTATATAATACCCGCATCTAAAAGCTTAAGCACCTCAGCCCGTACCACCTCTTTCATGTTTGGGTTTAAGCGCCTCTGAGGCTGTCTAGATGGCTTAACACTATCCTCAAGAATGATTCGGTGTGTACACACCGTGGGGCTTATACCATGCAGATCAGCTATGGTCCAACCAAGCACGCCTATGTGCTCTCTCAACAGGTCGAGCAGCTTCCTCTCTTGATCTTCCTCAAGGGTTGAGGAAATCACTACCGGATAAGTATCATTGTCCTTCAAAAAGACATACTTGAGCGTGTCCGGGAGAGGTTTTAACTCTGGTATAGGTGGTTGGTCTAAAGATGGAAGAACCTTGGGCGGGGGGTTGCCCAGAGGTTCGAACATTAGGTCATGAGCGACCCCACATAAATCCTCACACTCATCCTCAACTTCTAACATATCACGGAAAATGCCTACCTCTACAGACTCCAAGAATGATACCTCCTCAGTGGTAAGAGCCACCTCCAGAGGGTCCTTATACAGGACTGTATCGATGTGCTCCTGAATGAGTGTGTCTATTAGACACAGCTCCTCTGACTCCTCATCATCCTCTCCTAAAGTGCTAACACTGTAAACATCCACCTCCATCCTATCCTCGCCAACAGATAACTGGACCTTGCCAGTTTTGCAGTTCATGACGGCATTGGAGGTGGCTAAGAAAGGACGACCTAGAATGATGGGAGTCTTTTCTAGAACCTCGGGGCCTGGGCTAATATCAAGGACAATGAAGTCCGCGGGAAATTGGAACTCACCCACCCGGATTAATACATCTTCCACCACCCCTTTCGGAACCCTAACACTCCGGTCTGCCAACTGGAGTGTGACGGGGGTCTCCCTAAGATCCCTAAGGCCCAATCTCAAAAATGCTGAATATGGGAGCAAATTGACACTCGCTCCCAAATCCAACAATGCCTTATCGAATGGCTGCCCTGCAATTTCTATGGGTATGGTGGGACAACCTGGATCCTTACACTTGGCAGGAATCTCAGTCTGAAGGATGGAGCTCACTTGCTCTGTCAGAACCACGTTGTTCTGATTCTTGCGCTTAGTCGTGCAAAGGTCCTTCAGCGCCTTTGCACACTGTGGGAAAGACTCTATTGCCTCCATCAAAGTAATAGGGAATTGCACCCTCTTAAAAAGTTCTAGCATCTTATGGTTCATGTTCTGCTTAGGCTTCACCGCCAGCCTTTGGGGAAATGGAGCTAGTGGTACTGCCGGCGGCGTTTAAGTCGTGGGGGCCGCGACAGCAGGCTCCACCACCTCAGGTGACTTCTCAACACTCTCAGGATTTGCCCTCGGTGCATCAACCGGTTCCGGGGGTGGAACTAGTCTTTGCTTTGGCAGGATGGACTTGTCGATCTCCTTCCCATTTCTGAGAATGGTGACCGACTTGGCCTCCTCATGATTCTGACCCTGAACATTTGGACCTGAAGAATTTCCCAAGTAATGGGCTCCCGCTGTACTACCCTGGGCTGGAAACCTACCCTTCTCCTGCTGCATTTGGCTAAGAACAGCAGTGAGTTGCGACATCTGGGTCGTAAGGGCTCCTATTTGCTGTCTCGTTTCAGTCTGGAAAGTCATCTGTGACTGCATCATGGAATTGACATTATCCTCCAATTTATGGTCACGTGCAGTCATCTGTGAATAACCTAGGGGCGGACCACGAGTGGACGGACCTGCCCCCCTACCAGACTGTTGCTGGTAGTGGTATGGAATGACTTGGCTCTGCGGGGGCCTGAACGATTGGGACTGTGGGAATTGCTGCGGCGGAGGCAGCGTAAGGGGTTGCGCTTGACCTCCACCTCCAGTTCTGGAATCTGACCACCCAAGGTTAGGATGGTCTCTCCATGCCGGATTATAAGTGTTCGAAAAAGGATCCCAAGTCCTAAGTGCATTGACCTCTTCCTGATTGTACTGACTTGCCCCTTTGGCTGCTAGGAACCCAGGGCAAATGATCGCGGTGTGCCCTTTACATTCACACCACACACAGACTTCCTCAATACCTACCTCATTCACTGGATGAGTCTGTCTCACCTCTAATTCTTCTAATCTCTGAGCCATCTTATCAACTTGAGCCTGGAGTCGCTGGTCACGAATGGTGACAGGGACAACGTTGGACCCAGAAGGTCCGGCTCGCTCATAATCGGATGGTTCTAAAGCTCTCTGCCTATCAGCTAGGTCATCCAAGAAATCCCACCCCTCATCTGCATTATTGGACAAGAAATCGTCCCCTTTGCAAGAGTACTCTATGTGCTGGACTGTCTCAGGGTTGAGACCCAGATGGAAGAATTCGACTAACTGAATTCTCTCAAAGCCATGATGTGGCGACTTTAGGAGCAATTCCTTGAAACGCTCCCAGGCTTTGAGATATGACTCACCCCTCTCCTGTCTAAAGCCTTGAATTTTACGCCTGAAACTCTTAGTCTTAGCCTCAGAAAAGTACTTCCTGTAAAAGGCGTCACGCACTTGTGCCCATGTGGTGAAGGATTGAGACTTCTGCATTCGAAACCACATGAGTGCACCATCCTTCAATGTTGCCTCAAACAGCTTGAGACATGCGTTCTCATATTGGGTATTGGACGCAAGGTTGCGCACCAATCCCTCGAATGTCCGCACATGCTCGTATGGATCATCGCACTCTCTCCCATAGAAGTTAGGGAGGCTGTTAAGGACACCAGGTTTGACTGTAAAGGCATTGCGTGCCTCTTGTGTCTCTCGAGGGAACACAATGGGTCCGAGAGGAGTGGTCCTCTCAGGATGAAGGTGTTCTCTCAAAGACGGCTGATTAGCTAATCGCTGGTCTGCCATCTCGTCTCTCTCTAACTCTAGCTCAGAAACTGACTCAGATGCTGGCTGGTAAAGCGGATTACTGACACTAACTGACTCAAATGGAAACTCTATATAAAAATTACTAATGGGAATAGACTCTGACTGATGCTCAGCTGAGTCTGACTCTGAACTAGAAGATGAAAAACTAGACAACACAGGCTGACTTGACTTCAGTTCTCTTTTCACTAACCGATGTGTCGGGTCGCGATAATAGAGAGGGTCCTGTTTTCGACCTATGGTGACTTGACTAAAAGACAAAATTAACTACGACTCTACACTTTTAAACACTCGCTGCCGTCCCCGGCAACGGCGCCAAAAATGCTTAACCGACCAGGTGACTAAAAATAAGACGAATAAAGACGCGTCCCAAGTGTAGGACTCTCGACCAGTGTAGCACAATAATTCCGGAAGTACCGGAGTCGAACCACAGAGACGACTTAAGTGCTTGACTCAAAAGTGTGAAATTGTAGTTTAACTGGCTCTCAGGTAGCCACCCCTTGATTTGATGAGATTAATTAACTAAATTACGACTAATTTACTGAATGCAGATTAAAAAATAAAAGAGCACAGCTGAGGGAACCCAGCGTCCACGCCTAATCTCACCGATATTTACTCGGGCCACAATTACTCCTTTCACTGATTTAAGAAAACGAGAAAGGTTTCCTAACAAATGCGCACCCCCTGTCACCAGATTCCATGCGCATTTGAATTTCCGGTAATGCCTGGGTTTGTTTGTTAGAAAAGTTTCCAGTTCCCAAAATTGCTTGAAAATTGAATTAATTCGGCCACGAGGTGAAACATAGATAAGGCTAGTCGTGGGTGCCTTCGCCCCGCATCCGCACTCTATACGACTACTCACTCATAATTATAACAACCATAGAAATCAAGTTATACCTAGATCTAAACATGCTTTAAGAATATAATATGAGATGAAGGCTAAAAATACCGTAGATTGCGAGAGAAGAATTTAACTTGATTATCAATATGTAACCCCAATCCACAAGAAGAAATTATCAAAAACAAACTTGAATCCGGAAGCGATGAATGTTGAAAGCTCTGAAAACCGTAGCCGCAAAACTCTAAAGTGCAGAAAATTATGAAAAGTTTCGAACCCTAATTAATGATCATATTCACGTTTATATAGTAGCCACCCTTGAAATACATTAAAACGCCATCGTTTGGTCTTGCGTAACCGCTCGGTATCGATACCTCTGAGAGGGGTATCGATACCGAATCCTCTTGCGTTGACTTCTTGACTAGCGTAAGACGTTAGTATCGATACCCTTAAACCTTCTGGATCAAAACTCGCCCCTTCATAACCAATTGGTATCGATACCTCTGAGAGGGGTATCGATACCGATCCCCTTCGGCCTAACATTTCAAAATCCATCTCCCAAGCCTCAATCTCCCGCGCTTCCACTTCAAGCCATGCACACACACACACATGCCAAAAGCCAAAATACCTGGAAAACTCACAGAAATAACAAGAACACCACTGTGCACGCATTAAACGGAAAATAATCATTAACCCGCACGTTTAACACGCTAAACCACCCTACTTAGGCGCTCAAAAGCAAGCTTTCCACGCGCCTATCACAGCATTTTTAACAAAAATTGATCGGATGAAATCTTGCGAGTATTTTTTTTGGACGAATCCTCGCGGTGGACCTTAAAAACATTTTTTAAACACATCTAACGGTTCGGATCGTCAAAATTCAGTTCGGAAAGTGGAAAAATTACTTGGTCCTCACTTTATTTAAAATGAGGGATCCCTCATTAGAAGTTGATCCTATATATATATATATATATATAGGAAGCCGATCTCCTAAGGGAGTCCTTATACAAAATTTGGTGCGGACCAAGGCCTTTTTCAACTTTCCGGATCAAATTTTGACGATCCGAACCGCTCAATGTTTTTAAAATGCATTTTCCAAGGTCCACGCGGAAAATCTTCAAACAAAAATACCCGGAAGGGCTTGATCCACACATTTTTCGGTAAAACTGTACATATTCGGATCGTCAAAATTTGATCTGGAATGGTGAGGTCCGCACCAAATTTGGCTAAGGGAGCCCTTAGGAGATCATTCTCCTATATATATATACACCGGCGATCCTGTCAAGGATCCCGGATTTCCCGGATTGAAGGGTTTTTTGGTGTTTTGATGCTTTTAAAAATTGTTTTTGGGAAATCCGAGCCGTCCAATGTCTTCAAAAGGTGTTTTCCAAGGTCCACGCGGGAAATCTTCAAAAAAAAATACCGGGAAGGGCTTGATCCAAGTAGTTTTTCGCAAAAACTGTAAATATAAAGTTTTTGCGAAATCGCTGATCAAGCCCTTCCCGGTATTTTTTTGAAGATTTTCCGCGTGGCCTTGGAAAACACCTTCTTTCAACACATTGGACGGATCGGATCGTCAAAAATATCGGGAAGTGGAGTCCCGGATCCGGGACTCCCGGACTAGAACCGGACTCTATATATATATATATATATATATATATATATATATATATATATATATATATATATACATCACCACATCAGGCCAACACAACTGGTTAATTGCTCTAACTCCAACGGTAAGATAAGCTAATAAAAGCGTACGCAATAACCCGCATTCTACGTAAGATAATCAAGATCAAGGCTGGAATTCATCATGTCCAATCTCTAAAATTCAACAGTATTCAGATCTTTGAAACATAACTAAGAAAAGCACTAATGTTAATTAAGTGGCTCAACATGAAAAAGAAAGCAGTGCACATGTAATTAAGACCATCTTCAAACGTAATTACATTCTCGTAAGCAAAAAAGACCACCATCTCAACCTTAGTTTAAGTACAAAATACATCAAAATCTTGTCTAAAACCTCCACTTAGTAGGGCCACAGAACTAAAAGAATGTATCAATAATGATATCCCTAAATCTTTTTTTTTTTTTGATAATAAAAAACCGCCCAGCAGGGCTCCATCAATCATCACTACCAACGAAACTTTATTAAGTCCCACAAGCAACTCCACCATCTCAGAAATGAGTTCAATCCAAACACGGAAACTTAAAGACAAATTTATCTACAGATTTGATGTTATTCAAATGTAATTAAAACTTTACAATATTGCAATATTGCAGAATAGTCTACTGAGTTATAAAACTCAAGTTTCGATAGCAACAAAGCCCCTCTTTTGAACAACGATAATCGGCGTCAAAATGTATACGGAAAAATAATTAAACAAAGTCCTACTAATAATCACTTCCAACACCTCACAAAGCTAACACTAAAAAACTTCCATTGTCCGTGGATCACGATGACACACCCCCCCCCTGGGTTTTTTTTTTTTGGTGTTATATCCTCCAAAACAACTATCACATAACAAAAACGAATTAAACGAAGAGGAGCATTAACCTATGAATATGATTGCAAACTCACTTACCAAATCCAACACGACCCCATATTAGACCTACCGCTTGCTCTGATACCAACCTGGATCCACAAGCACCACTATAATACAATAATGGGACTCTAATCAATTATCTCAACAAAATAATAATAATATTTACAAGCAATTCCATCCAGCCCTCGCCGCCGTGCCAACCTTAATTAATTGGAGATCACAATCGTTCATAGATTCTGTTGTTCAAAGCCAGCTACTAAATTCCATGTCCACCATATGTGACTTCACCTCCTTCTTTTTCAAAATACCACGTCGTAGCCTTCTTATATACGAACTCCTCTTTTCTAATTCTTATCCCTCCCTTTTATCTACACGTACCCCCTGCCTTTCTAATTCTCATCACCAGAAACACTTCACCAACTTAGTCACCAATGCTTTCTTGTATCTACTCCCACGTGTCTCACTCTTTGCTACCACCCATGCAATAAAAGACAAATGTGTGAGACAATTACTTAGAAGCCTTCCATATATTTGTCATCATAAAATTAATAAGACAGCTTAAATAAGAAGTGTAAGCTTGTATTTGTCATACAGGGTATTACACCTAGGATTTGTAAATTATTCACTAAAGTCAGCCTCTTGGTTTAAATAAAATATAAAGATCACACCACGACAATCACATCCCTTAGTTTGATCCCAACAGACACATCTCATAATGTAAATTCAATGGCCATACCTTTTGGTTAAATCCCAAGGTCCGGCATCTTCTCATACATAAACATGTAAGTTCAAACTCCAGTATCAATTCAAAACTAAAAATTTAATTGCTTCTTAACCATTTCTGTTTCTTACTATAACAACGGTTGGGAGATCTTGAACACCCACATAGCAATGGTAGTGTCTGATTCCAATTATGCCAACAGTTAAAACAAACCATTACTACTCTGGGGGAAAATGGTCAAAATGAGTTATCGTTACAATTCGAGATTCTGGCCAATGTGAATATTTTGGCCATACGCAACCATTAAGGGGTTGTTCCACTGAGGGTGTTTTTAGAATAAACTGATTTTTCACAGTTTTTTATATGATAGATTGTGAGAAAATGACTTGTCTTGGTTTTTGAAAAAAAATTGTTTATTGTTAGCGGAACACCCCCTAAGCCTTAGCCGGTGCCACCAGTCCCTTTTATGAAGTAATAAATCCACAACTTTTGGGGCTTTAGAATCAATTTTAAATGATTTTTAAGATTCAAAATGAACGTCAAGCCTCGTTGTTTGTCTGTGTGTGGTAAATAATAAGAGGTTAGGGGTAGAGTTTGTTGGTGCAAATCCGGGAGTCTTCGAGAAATCTGAACGCCTTGATGATGGAACTTGTAGAAATTTGCTTTGAGGCACGTTACTGAGTCGCTTTCCCAAAACAGTATTTGCCCCACCGTTTGGTGTGCACCGGGTTGATAGTGAATCTGTTCGAGGATACAACGAAGCCCGATCAATTCAATGATCTTCTGCCTGCGTCCGCACAAACGAAGGACAGGCAGAATACCAAGTCGAATGTGATCAAAAGTACCAACGATATGTTGACACCGTTTCTACAAAGCAACGGTGCAACAAAAACAAGGAAGAAAATCTGTAGAGAATTCGGCAGAGTAACAACGGTGATTTTCTGAAATTTTTCGGTGTTGAATGAATGAGATTTAGGCTCTATTTATAGACCCAAATGGGCACAACCCTAAGTGAATAGACTTGAGTTAGGGTCATATCTCCGTTTTGAGTTGCACCTGTCCACGAACCATGGCCTGACTTGCATCTGAATTTTCGCGCCCAGAACCCGTTGGTATGGATACCTCCTCTTATGCATACCAATCTTTTTGTTCGTCCAGATTGCATAGGTATCGATACCTCTTCAAGGGGGTATGGATACCAAAACTTCTGATCATTTGTGCACCATAGGTGTGCATACCAAGTTTCAGCGGTATCCATACCAAGTGTAAGATTGCCATCAAAGCGCCATATTGCAGCCATTCAACCTTTTCCTAACTAGCCGATGTGGGACAATGCCAAAACACTACAAATAAGCTTCCTAAAGGACAATGAATATTTTAATAAAAACCCCAAATAAAACCAATTTATTTTGATAAAGTTCCAACAGAGTTTTAGTTAGTGTTTTTCGTCTTTTCTTTTACGGCTGGGTTTCCCCTGTCCATTTTTGTATTGTTCTAGTTTTTCCAGATCTAGTGGGTGTTGGTGGTGGGAAATAATTTGTTAGTTTAGTTGTTTGTCTGTGTGTTCTAGGAAATGGTAGTCGATGCTCGTCGTGGAGGCGAGGTTCTACTTGTGGTACTTTTGCCTGCAGTCGCTATCAGTTTCGCTGGTGGTTGCTGCCTCGCCTACCAGAGCTTTGCATGTCAGTGGAGGCTTGCCCCGGAGAGGGTTTCTGTGCTTGTGGCAGCGGAGGCTTGTGCTTCTGTCACGAGCGGGTAGGCGAGCAGATATCGAATATCAGTTCCGTCAATTTCATCTTGAGCTGAGTGTTGAGATTGAGCTATTTTCTCTCCCTCGGGATCTCTACTACCGCCTAGCAACCTAGTTGTCGGTCTGCCTTTGGCAGAGGTGTCATTGAGCCTGCTAATTTTTGTATGCGCTCGCGTCTAGATTGTGTTATTTTTTGGTTCACTCTTGTATTTCGTGATGAAATTTGTAATACCCTCGGGTGTTGGTTATGAATGGAATCGACTTCTTTCAAAAAAAAAAAAATTGAACATCAAGCTCCATCTTGATAAATCGTTAAATTATTATTGTTCATTGATGGATCATTGACCTCAGTCAGAACTTCTTACTTTTCTTTTCTTTGATATTATGGATGAATACCTTTAGAATATACACTTTTCAACATTAATTACACATAATGATTAGTGGTTGATTTATTCCAATTTCTCCACCTTGAATTCATAAAATGGTTCTGACATCCCTATCATCAAACACCGAATTTATATGTGATATCTTCTTGAATATTCTATTATCTTTATCATTAACTATTGTGTTTTGGTGTTTGGGTTCAATATAGAGACAAGGTTTGGGTTCAATATAGAGACAAGAAACTGACATTTTTGGCATTAGTTTTGCAGATGTATTTTTCCCCCATAAACTTTGTATTTCTCCTCAACCCAGTTATCTAAACCATATAAACACTTGTTTTATGTTTCTCGGAATCTCAGTAGTTGGATGGTTCAATAATAATTGATTTTTATATACTCATAAGAATAATTTTGTGGTACTCCCTTAATGACATCGATGGGTGGGAGCCCAATGGTTTCATATGGCACATGGTGTACACATGGTCGGTCTGATGTTTTCAAGCCCACATTACAAACCAGTGGCTTCAATGAATCGTATGGGATTAGATCCAACCCAAACTTACGTGTCAAACTCTATTAGCTAACACTGACTTTTGGTGCAATTTCTAGGAAGTGTGGAGATGGCATGAATTGGACTGTTGAAATTAAATTTCCATGTGCACCATGTGTCTGGTGGGAGGCATATGGCCCTATGGGGGTCAAGTGATCGCTACTTCACTTGGGTACCTTCTTTTAAGCTCATCGAATGAAAAACAAAGTACATTTTTGGATAATAGTACTGTTTTTCTACAACTCGAGATTCGGATTAGCTGACGAACACCTTTGTTCTCGTTCCTTTTTTGTTGAACTTCTATGTGTATGTAATACACAAATACAAACGTTTTTCTAGACATTTTGTTGTACGAGTCTGGAGTCATCATAAGTGCCATCTGGTTCGACTACTGTGAATGAATGCAACCTTTCTAGCCTCCTTTCTACACATAAGTGCTATCTTTCTACACATTTTCTTGTACAAGCTAGCTTGGAGTGGACACAGAGCTCCAGTTCAAGCGGTTGTGAGTGGGCACTTATGTGTCAGTGTGCGAGGTTTCAGGTTTAAGTTGATGGAGCGACGTTGGCCTGCCGCAATAGTTTAACTCTACTAAGTCTACCAACGTCCTATCGGCTGGTAAGGGAAAAAAAAAGTACTCCATTTTGGAGTGATCATAAATGCTCTACGGGGAAAATAAGATATGTTTGTACAAAAATTTCTCTCACAAATTTTGTTGTACGAGTTTGGAGCGACCATAAGCGTTGTCTGGTTCGACTAAAATGAATGCAACTATCCGGCCTTTATAAAATAAATGAGAAATATTATGTAGTACTGACTTGTATGACTTGGTCTTTTGATTTGTAACCCCGCGTAGTCTTGTACTAGTTAATAACCCCAAATAGAATACTCCCTCCGTCCCTTTTTAAGTGTTTAGCTTTCCATTTTGGGCTGTCCCTAAATAAGTGTGTGGTTTGAAAAGTTAATGGATGAAAGTTTGTACAATTATCATTTTGCCCTTTTGAAAAGTTAGTGGGTAAAGAGTTAATGGGTAAAAGTGGAGGATAATTTTGGAAAGTAGAGATAAAAGTTGATGTGAATAGTGTAAAGTGGAGGAAAAAGAATAGTGTAAAGTGGAGGAAAAAGTTGATGTGAAAGGTGTAATGATGACGTTTGTTTAATAAGTTGGATTTACGAAGCAACACATTTAAAAAGGGACGGAGGGAGTAATAATTAATTGACAAATAGTCCACCATAATCCAATTCGATCCTTAGGCCATGTTTCACTAAAGTGTTTTTTGGTTTTTTAGACCTTTAGTTGTAGTTTAAATCTACAACTTGTTCTACTAAAGTATTTTTTGGTTTTTTAGTTGTAGTTTATTGTAAAGGGTAGTTGGTTTTTTTTGGGAGTTTTTTTGTTAGTGAAATAGAGTGGTTTTAGAGTTAAAACAAAACCCGTCTTTTAGGGAGTTTTTTGTTAGTGGAATAGAATGGTTTTTGAGTTATAACAAAATCAGTTTTTTTAGTGGAGCATGGCCTTAATTCTACTGCCAACAAACACCGGACTGAAAAAAGAACAATGATACATACACTCCCTCCCAACCACTCCCTACCACTCCCCCTCTCACATGTGGTGGGACCCATCACATGTGGGACCCATGGTGGGACCTACCACATGTGAGAGGGGGAGTGGTTGGGGAGGGACCACATGTGAGAGGGGGAGTGGTAGGGAGTGGTTGGGGAGGGAGTGTATCTATCATTTTTGCTGAAAAAAATGGGAATATGTGGGCCCACCCCTTTAAAATCCCACTCTCTAGTCATGCAATCAAACATGCCCATTGCCTAGTCAGTACCACGGGCCCTCAAAAGGTTCTTTTCGTCAATGTTCCATTTTTGTTAAAAATGCTAAAAATAATTGATATACGTGAAGAGAATATGACATGTCTCGAAATCTGTGTTTAACACTTTTAGAGAAACGAGAAACTCAATTGTATAATTGTATATAAGATGCGCCAATTAAGCTAAATCTATTACAGGTACTGAAGTGAGATACTCCTAGATCCCTTTCCCCTTCTTTTTGGACAATCTAAATAAGAACCCTATATACGCAAGTTGTGGCTAGTTTATACGGTAGAGTTCTTGGATGTCCCACACTGCATTCCGGAATCGAGTCTCAGTCCCTCCTCCCCATGTAATAGATTAGGAATGACGAGAAAAAAAAAAGTAAGAACCCTATGCGCATTATCAACCTTTTTCCAATTTTCTGGGCTACGCCTCTCTCTCTCTCTCTGCCTCGATCTTTTTCCACAGCCCAACCTATGCCTTGCTTTATTTGCAATTGCGGCACAGTTATTTGCTCTGCCCTATTTTTTTGCCGCATTAACTTCTCTTGACCATATGGATTTAAGCTTTTGCAATGAAATGAAAATTCTCGTTTCTCATAAAACCTTCTCTTGACCAAGAAATTAAAGCATATAAAAATAAATTTGCACGAACCTCCCCTGAGGTTTCTGACAAATACACTGCACTCTCAACTTTTCAATTTATTGTTCTAGCCTTTTTTGAATTGGAATAAATTAGCTCATTTAGATCCATTTCGTTAGTCTTTCGTTAGGTTTGTGGATTCCAAGTTCGTGACCTTAAAAACATACTTTGTGTAGTTCCCATTTTGCCCATAAATTATGGGAATTCATGCAAAAAAATTAAGACTTTTGGGGAATTAATAAATTGGTTGGAGAATAATTTGATTTGGGCAAATGTACGTAACGGGTGCTACAACTCAGGGGGTGTTCCACTAAGGTGGTTTTTTTGAAAAAACTAACTTTTCATGGTTTTTTATGTGATGTATTGTGAGAGAATGACCTGTCTCGGTTTTTGGAAAAAATACTTTTTTTGTTAGTGGAACACCCCCTCAATGAATTTACTCTCCAATTAATTTAGTCCCAAAAAGTATTACTTCCTTCGTATCAATTCTCCAGAAAAACTTAAGGGCAAAATATGAGCTACAAAAACTTTATTTTCAAAGGGCATGACTGAATTAATAAGAAAATGTAAGCAAATTGGGTTTCGTTACTCGATCCGGACAGGCCGGGTCGGTTCTTTGACTGCATACTGTATACAATGATAAAGGAAGAATATTCATACATAATACCCAAAAGGAAAAAAAAAACAAAAAAAAACAAAAAGACAGCATAAATCCGGCAAAAATTATGGTAACAAACATGCCCTACGAAATCTTGTTTTTCCCTTCCATTATGTAAAAGAGGTAATTGAGTAAAAAGTGAATAAAAGCAAAATCTCATCGGTCCCCCTCTCTCTCTCTCTCTTCTTCTCCTTTTTTTTTTCGTTTGGGGTCAGAGGTTTCCGGGCCACCTTACGCGTATTTCAACTAATTCTTTTCCGATCCGGTCAAGGCGACCTCAACGCCGAAACTAGGAAATTTCCAATATAAGCTCTTGTGATAGCCTGGTCCCAATATATTGTCAAATTTCAAACTTAAATTTACAGCTCGTCTATATTATCGCTCAAGCTACCCCTCGAGTTCTTATCTCTCTCCTTGCTTGTTTTGTAGGTCAAGGTATGGAAATGATTGAGGGTTGAAAATCTTTTGGGGTACCCCACCTAAATCTTCCTAATCAATGAAAGAAGTAGTTAATCAGAGATGACAGTTCAAGGCAAAATAGAGGGAAATGCTGAGATTAGTTCTCTAATCACCAACTAAATGCATGCTTTCCTTACTTTAATCATCGTATAAAGTGGGCCGGTGCAATCACATGATCCAAATGGCGCTGCTTCTGATTCAGTTATAAAAGTTGTGGCAACTCAACATTAAATGTAGTTCCTTAGTTCATAGTAACCAACATAACGTAAATGGCCAACTTGTGCACACCTTTATAAATACTCGGGAACAATCGCAATGTCCACTAGCGGAACCCCATGTAAAATCAAAGCAAGTTCTGTATAAACTAGCACCAAAAGCACCTAAGAGGTTTCGGACATAAGACCTTGAGCAAATACCTAAGTTTTTAAGTCTTGAACACTAGGGCAACACGGTGAGGGTTTAATTGATTGAAATTAAATTCTTTCCACCTTAGGTAAAACCCCATGGTTTCCACCACCCATTGTGGGCCCTATCGCGAGTTGATTTCAGTAATTTGAATTGTTCATCTTGTAGGACCCTCAGAGTAGTATGTCTAAGTAAAAATTTACCTTGATCGAATAGCGATAAATATATAAAAATTAAAACTTGGTTACTAATATAGGGGGTCATTGTCACTTTTAACTATAAAGTTATTGACAAAACCAGACCTTCTATTTTATGAATCAAAAATCTGGCGTGGATGACTTCTTGATCGATGCACCTTGTCTGTCGCTCAAAAATTTGGCTAAAAAATGAATTTTCCGAAAAGTATCGATTTGCGAGATGAAAAGTTGCAGTAATTAATTGTTCCTTAGATTTTTCTAAGTCCAACGGTATATTCGGATGGCTTTTTTGTGTAGGACAAGGTTGTATTTCGGACTTTTTCTTCGGATAAAGACTTGCAGTTTTTCACCTTTGCACTAAAAATAGGAGGTCCAGCGGCTCAAATGGGTCAGCGCGCAGCTAATGGGTCCAACGGTGGAGGTGGTCAAGTGGTAGAGAGTCCCGTGGTTCAAGGTGGTCACGCAGTATAGAGTCCCGTTGTTCAAGGCCCCGCAGCCATGGATCGATCCAGCGATTCGATGCCATGCGGCTCATGGTCCAACGGTTTGGCTTTAGCGGTTAAAGTGGTCCGGCGGCTCAGGGGTTCGCTGTTCACCTGGTTTATGTCCCGTGGCTTGGCACCTTGATCGGGCCGGCTTGTTCCGCGTGTCGTTCTTTTCTCGTTCCGTGGTCGGCCTTGCTTGTGCGGCCTCGCCGCGCGCGGCAAACCGTGTCATGCTCGAGTCAAGCCACTCTCGGGCAATGCTATATATGCTCGGTTCAATCCATGCTCGGTCCATGCCATGATCGGGCTAAGGCCTTCACTCGGCCGAAGCCTTCTTCAGAAGTGATTACTCCGCATTCCGCAATCCATGCATTTCATTGTATTTTTTTTAATACTTTAAAAATAATCAGAAAATTTAAAGCAATGATATGTTATTTATAATTCTCCGCAATCCATGCATTCATTGTACATAACTTACTGAAGAGGCATGCATGATGCATGATACGTAGTATTACGTATCCATACACACACTATCACCTTTCAATTTGGAAAAGACTACAATACACACCCCTATAAAAGTTACGAATTTTTTTTTGTAAAAGTTACGAGACGCACCAAAATGTTACGAATCATAGAAAATGTTATGAATTATATTGCTGAAAAGTTACGAAAAACTAAAAAAATGTTACAATTGCCGATGAGGTGGCACAATCTGAACCTTATAGTAGGTGCATATGGTACACACAAACAAGGAGTGTGTATTGTAGCTATTTCCTTCAACTTTCATACATTAGAGAAGGGGTAAATTTGGAAAGCACGATTGTTTTGTTGTTGCAGCTTTTGGAAAGCACGTGATGATGGGAGCCACTATGTTAACGTTGTTGCTTGGGGACATAATCTTGTTCCCGAAAATGTCCAACGAAGGACCACTCATCGCGTGGTAATTCAACACTTTTATTTATTATATATTGTTACAAGTCTAGCACAATGTGTAAAAGCTAAGAGAGACTTGAGCATCACGTGACAGTGCTCTAAAACTATAAATAATTAATCGTAATGAAGAAATAGATTCAATGATTTCATTGAAAGTCAAAACCAAGAGGAGGATATACATTCTCATATGGGTGTCTAAACAACCTAAATTTTTTTTGTTCATAATGCATGTAATTTTTTACATTTTTTTTAGCTTTGTCTTTTTTGAACACCCTACGCTTAAATATTCGAACACCTAACCCAAATAAATTTGAAGAACTAGCTCCAAAAATCAGCCCACAATCCAAACCAATGAAAATTAAAAACCATAAGAGACTCCATAGGATTAATTACATGTAATAATTGAATAGCTTAAACTCTTTTACATCTTATATTACTTGTAATAATTTTATCTCAGGTATCAAACGTTTGAATACGTAGTCCTATATCGTGCTCTGTTTTTCTCTGAACAACAATCAACTCTATATCTCCAAAACATAAGAGTATTCATCAAAAAAAAGAAAAGAAGTCTATGTAAACCTATTCGCCAGTCCCTTTTCTACAATAAAAACTAATTTGTTTATCTATCGGTTTAATTTTGTTTGACCTAAAAAATAGAATTATCGAAAACATGCAATTGCGACATATATCTTACATCTTTTCATATTATTTGTCTCATCATTCAAACTAATATATAAAAAAATTGTGCATATATGGCTAGTTAATAGAGTTAAGGTAAATTTTAAACACCCTGTTTAAAAATTTTGGAGCTGCCACTGGTGAAAACCCGCTCAAAATGAAAAAGGATAACCTCCGACCCACTTATTAAAAAAGATTCCATCTTGGGCTGTTTGTTTAAAGTTTAAC